>JAQFVV010013350.1:0-68578 GCA_028023455.1 Epiperipatus broadwayi
AATAAATTCAAAAAATATCACGTGATGTGATGTGATGTAATGTAGCTTCTCTTTAAACGAAATCAAGAATCTTTCAGCAATTATGCCCAGAGAAATATGTTAGCTACTTTATTTTACATTCCCAATTCTAAGTTTTTCCATATTCTGCTCCACTCCATTTCCCACATAATCTTTGTCAACTTTATGGTCTTTATATATAAATCCCCCTTATCTTTTCCCAAACACAGCTTAAAACCAATAATCCACTTTCGTATAATCACTTTTTTCATATTTATTCTTATATGTGTCCTTTCTGTTTTCAAGCATTTACATTCAAGTAACAGATGACTATTATTTTCTATTCCTTTCTTACATAATTTACAGGCTAAATGGACCCATATTTTTCCATTTACATGTATATTCTCTTGTTGGTAAAGATCCCATTTGAGCCTTAATCAATAAAGTACTTTCTTTATTATTATCATGTATTAACTAGCACCTAATATTCTATTTATTTCTATATATATTTATAACTCTTTTTACTATCCATACTCGTTCTCCATCTCTCTAACTCCCTATTCTTTATTAATAAATATATTCTTTTATCCCATTCCTTGCCACTATAACATATCATCTAGAACACCCTCTATTACCCAATCCGAACTCTAAAAATATTTTCATACTTTTCAATTTCTATTTAACATCCATTTTCCTCCCAACTTTATTGAACCTTATACTAAATTCATACATTTCTCTCTATTTTCTTGTATATACATTGTCTCATACACTTTCCCTTCTTTATAATTTCTACAATATTTTATCATCAAGATACTTTCTTCACATTTCATAACATGTCCTGTTTCTAAATTATGGCAAAATGATTCTGCCATTTTTAGAAACAGGGCATGTTCTGAAATGTGAAGAATCTTGTATATACATTGTCTCATACACTTTCCTTTCTTTATAATTTCTACAATATTTGATCACTTCAATACTTTCTTCACATTTCATAACATGCCCTACTTCTAAAAAATGATCACCTCAATACTTTCTTTACATTTCAAATATTGTAGAAATTATAAAGAAAGGAAAGTGTATGAGAAAATATATATACAAGAAAATAAAGAGAAATGTATGAATTTAGTTCAATAAAATTGGGAGGAAAATGGATGTAAAATAGAAATTGGAAAGTATGAAAACATTGGTAGTTTTCTACTTTATCGTCTCAGCCACATGTTGGTGCTAATTCTAGGTAAATTTCTAGAAATATACTGTTCAGTGGCCTCACACAATCCAAGAGGCTTCTTTCTATGATAAAACATAAAAAGAGTCACCACAGTGGGTTTTGCAGCATCAGCCAACACAAGAAGTTTCTTTCTATGATAAAATACAGAAAAAGTCCTCGCCAGCTGCTGCTCTGGCTTTTTTCTCTGCTAAAAGTACAGACAAATGCCTTTATTGGCTGCCATAGTTTGGTTGTATTATTCATTTTATTGTAATACTAGAATGTCTATTTTCTCTATAGTTTCGTGTGAGAATGTGTGGCGGGCGTTTTCTCTTAGCATGTTGAAACTGCTTGAGGGTGTAATTTCTATGTAAACAAACAGAATTATAATGTTACCGGGCCTTTGTTTTTTTTTTTTCAACTTTATAGTGCTTTTTTTGATTTACAATAAAATTATAAATAATGAAATTTATCTAAAAGAAATAAAAAATAAATTGAATAAACCTTTTTTTAATTTTTTTTTTCTGAAATGAAATGTAATTTTAACAAGAATAAAAACAAATAATAACAATATCATGGCGATGCAAATCAATTTTTAACATGAAGAAAAATAAATAATTTCTCCAAAACAAAAACATTGTGGCCACGCAAATAAAATTGTTAATTTTACCAAGAATAAAAAGAAATAAGATCCCCAAAACAACATGGTGGCCATGCAAATATAATTTGTAATTTTAATATGAATAATAAGAAAGAATTTATTCAAAACAACATCATGGCCAAAAATAAAACCAGTATTTTCAATTGGTCTCACGATTTATGTCATGCAAACGTGAATTTTAGCATGATTTTATAAAAATCATGCTTACACCTCCCCTTTGACAATTGATTAAAGTGTCACCCTTGTCTAGAGAAGCAGGCCAAAGTTTCCACAATTTTATTACCTCATACTACATCATTGGATTTGGAAAATAATGACTTGGGTATGCAAATTTGAAGACTTTTGACAGTCTCAATTACAGACGCCCTGACAAAATACTGTAGCGAAATTTAAAATGGCATTGATCATAGAAACTGTGTAACACAAAATTCACAGTAAATGACCATGGCTGCTGTGGCAGAATAAACATCCTACTTTTGTGATGTAAATACCTGTATCCGAAATGTTAATAATGGGATTGTTCATATAAACTGCATAACACAAAGTTCACCATAAGATGCAGCATCCTCTGTGGCAGAATAAACATCCTGTTTCTGTGCTGTAACATAGAAATAGGTGCCACAAAAAAGTAAACAGACTATTTCTATGCTTAACCATTAGAATAGAATGTTATATAGTGGTGCAGCCACTTAAATCGCATATTTCTGTGCATTTGCATAGAAATTACACCCTCAAGTGTTTTCAACATGCTAAGAGAAAACAACCTATGTGGAATTCAGCCTGTCATATTTTTTTTAATTTCATTCCAAAGATTTTTTTCAAATGCTCTAACCTACTGTTACATTGTAGCTTTATTAACAATGTCATGAAAGTTACATTACGAATGTGTAACCCTCAAAAATTGCTTTTAAGGGTGCAGCAAAGCAGTTTTAGACAGTAACGTTTTCATGAGAATTTGTCTGTGACAAGTTACTTTATATATATACACACAGACAAAAACAACCCCATTTCTGATTATTAATTACTGTCAAAAAAATCAAATTAGTCAGGTATTATTTTTACATTTAGTATTTAAATAAGTTACTTTTTATATATACACACACAAACAAAAACAATCCAGTTTTTGATTAATTCCTGTCAATACTAAAAAAAGCAAATTAGTTAGGTATCATTTTTAAATTTAGTATTTAAATAACATTACTTTTTACATATACCCACTAACAAAAATAACCCACTTTCTGATTAATTATTGTCAAAAAAAAAAAGCAAATTAGTTGGGTATCTTTTTTTTTAATTTAGTGTGAATTTTTAATTTTTGTTTAAATAGTAATATTATTTACTATTAGTTACTATAATTTCCTATTACAAAACTAAAGCCAATAGTTGTATAGAATCGTAGGCCTGGAATATTAATATGTATGTGTTTTTGGTTAGCATTAATGCCATCAAACAGCTGACACAATAGAATAGGAAAGTACCAAAACACTTTTTATGGTTAGAATTGGTCAATAGAAGGTGTTCTTGATGATATGTAATAATTCTCAAGGCAAGCTTTTTTAACAATGAAGGGGATAGCCCATCTTTTCTTGTGGTCTAATATTCTATATAGACACTAAAGATTGCAGTTTGACCACAGAGATTAAAATTATTGATACAAAAAAGTTTAAATAAACCTCTTTAAACAAGTAAATACAACCAAATAGTCAATTATAACATTACAAACCCCAATTATAAATTTCAAATTGCACCCAAAGTATTCCATAAATAATAAGTGTAACAATGCTCAAGGCTAAATCATTATTTATTGTTAAAAGAAGGTTGCCTTGACAACTGTTAAAATTAAATACAATTTATCCAAACTTCAAACACTTTTTAGCAAACTTTATTTGTACATACACCTATGTTTCAACTGACCTGCAGTCTTCTTCAGAGCTATGATATAATGAACAAAAAAACAATTATATAATAACACCATAAAAAAAAATTTTAAACAATAAAAAAACTAAAAACAACATAAAATATATATATTAAAAACCTGAAATAAATAATCAAACCCATGTACTACATAAATAAAAAATAAATATAAATTATACATGTGTATTCTTAACTTTATACATATATACATTCAAGGATAACTATTAATCTAAATATTATCTACTTTATTATTATTAACAATCTACTAATTATCTGTATTCTTCATAAACTTAAACTTTATGATTAGTAATTAAAGTTCTTTTAATTTTAAATCATATTTATTATTTTCTTACTCATTCTTCTTTTAAAATTAATATTTTATATTTATTATTGCTGAATATTTAAAACCTAAAAACTTTATAATCTTTACACTTACTAAGGTTATTCTGATCTTCTAAATAAAATAATGAAAAATCGTTTTTTTTTCAAAAAATTATCTTATACCCTAGCTCCCTCTATTACATATTATTTAAACTAAATATATATCCCCTACAACTCTTTATTTATATATATATATATATATATATATATATATATATATATACACTTTAACTTTTATTATATAATAATATATTGAAGCAATGGATCTGAAGCCCGATCCATGCTTCACATCTTCCTATAAACTTAATTAGTATTGTAGACCTGAATTAAGTTTATAGTTCAATATCAGCAGGGTTTTGCATTAGAGTTAAAAATAATTATGCTTATTAAATGTGTATTACATTTAAATATTTTGTTTTAAATAAATTTCATTCTATTAATAAAAATTGCTTAACCTATTAGTCAAACATATATATACATCTAGCGTATATATATGAGTTAATGCAAAATTCTGCTGAAATAAAATGCTTATTCTACTATAAAAAAATAATAATATATTGTTGTTAAAATTTTGTTAAAATATTTAGTATGATTTGATTTTGAGATAAGCCTGCCAACATTTTCTAAAAGAATGTATAGTTTTAATTAGTGAGCCATTCAAGTGTAATTAAAGATGGCCTTCTCTTTCTTTCTTTTTAATTAAGAGAATTCAAAGTTTAAAGAAAGAAATTTAGAGTAAAAAAGTAAAAGTTATTTTGGAGGGTGTTACTTTGAAACAAAGGAGCATGGGGAGGCTTATCAAGATCTCAGATCATACAAACAATAGAAGGTAGCTGACAGAGAGGGTATAAATAGAAGGGAGAACAAAAGATTGATTTTATTCAGATTTTTCCTTTTGAAGGATTCAGTTGATTCTGATTTTCCTTGTGAAGGTGATTCTTTCAGAGTTTGCTATTGCAAGATTGATTCAGATTTTTCTATTGCAAGGTGCATTCAGATTTCTCTTAGGAGAACTCTGTCAGATTTTGTTCGTGATTTTATTCCCAAAAGTCTACAACTGTTGTCTACAAATCATGAAGAAGTTTGAACCTGCTCAAGCTAAAAATCATATAAGTTTGATAGATTCTACTATGCTCGGCTAGGCAAATAAATAGCTTTGCCTATCGCCGAGGTTCCGGAATACCATTCAAAATGCCTTAATATCCACTCAATAGTCATCTGAACTCTGTGCCGTGTCTGGAGAACTTTTCGTGAAACCATACTACATATTTTCATTGTCCGGACAACTACATCTCGACGGTCGGATCAAGCCACGAACGCCGTAGGGAACATGACCAAGGAAAAAGGACGGTAATCGTATCTCCTCTATTGAACTATTTCTTATGCTACCTTTTGTTCATATATTTGTTTAATTGCTTCATTGAATTGATATGTATTTGCTATGTAACCATTTTTATTAGACGAGTCTTAATTATATATATATATTGTGTGATCATCTATCTATATTTAACCTTTTTCCCTTCGCTATTCTTCCTTACTAACCTGTGTAAATATTTAATATCCCATTGCGGTTAAGTTTAATAGTTAATTTTTGTTCAGTAAAATCTCTTTCCAATTTTATTTATGTTTGTTAATTAAATACGAGCCAGTTTCTTTTGTGTGCCAACTTGATCTCTTTGATAACGCCTCTTTTGTCCGCCATTAGCTTTACGTATACCTGATTTAACTATATACGTTTTAAATAATTTTTAAACACTGTTTTTAGCGCAAAGCAATTAGAAATGCTTTGCGAAAGATTCTTTTTTTATCGTACTTTATCGAGAAGATCGAGTTGACAATTTTATTAAAATTGGGAAAAGATTTAGACCGCAAACCTATTAATCCGTTTTTATTGTCTAATTAGTTTGTTTCATTAATTTAGAGGAATAGCGGAGGCCATTAAATCATTCGTCATATTATTAAAGTCATTAATTAAAGATCTATTATTTAACTAACAAGCTTGACTTTTGCTAAATTTGTTATAAATGCTTTATTTTACTTTTCAATGATCCAGGCACGCATAACGCAAAACACATATTTCTTAGTACTTTTGCACATTTAACTATTTAGCTCCTTAGGATTTCCCGTCCATGTCTCTACCGCTGTTGCTAAGCTTTGTGGCCGGTTGAAAAATAATTTATGTGTGGCTCAGATAGTGTTGTTCGGTTCATAATAGCTTCGAGACTAGACGAATAGGGCAGAGGTCATAGTATTCTTGATTTAATATCTCGCGTATGGTTGGCCTTGAGGTACTTTCGCCTAGTATTCGAACTGGGTTAAATCAACATACATCATCTGACTGTCACAGTAGATTTTTTTTTTCCGTAATTCTGGACGCCCATCGTGTGGCTATTCGAAATTTTCCATACCCTGCAATGCCCTGTATAACATTTGTATGTGTGTATAATGTTTTTTCTTTTTCTGTTTTAAATTAATGAATAATATATATGTAGATTTTTTTTTTCCGTAATTCTGACGCCAACAACGTGGGCCGAATTTCATTTTTTTATTGGAAGAATAGGAATAGGGGATTTGAAGTAATAGATATATGTAGAATTTTTTTTTCTCCTCGGATTGGACACATATATATAATGTTTTTTTTTAAATAACATGAAATAATTGTTAGTTATACGTAATATTTTTTGCTTCGAGTTTGTCGCCACGGGACGAATGTCATTTTTTTAAAAATTAAAAATAAGTACCCTGAGAAGTTTGTTTTAGTTTAATACATTTATATAAAAATATATGTATAATTTTTCCGAGTTTTGTTTCCTAATGTGAGCCAAATGTCATTTTTTTAAATTAATTAAAAAGTTAAATGTGTCATAAGGTAAAAAAAAAAATTTTTCCGAGTTTAGTATATATATCAAATGAATATTTTATATTTAAAAAGTTAACACTCCGTTAGTTGTTTTTTTTTGTGATATATAAGGAGAATAAAATATCAGAGTTATAGAAATTTTTTTTTTCCGAATGAGTAGTTTTGTCATGGCCAGTCGCCATATTTTTTTTTGTCGTATAAAGTATATAGCTTCGATGAGGCGGAAGTGTCAAATATATACCCACCCGCCCTCCCTTAAATTAGCTTTCGTACTTTAGATTATTTTTAGTATTGCTCAAATATGAGAAGTTTTGAAATAATAATGTTTTTCGAAATATAACATATATACGATAGTGTTAATATTTTAGTAAAAATTACAAATAGATAATAAAAAAAAAAAAAATTCTCTCCGTTTGTATAAATTTTTGTGAAGATCTAAGAGATAACATTTTTCCATTAATTGAAATTTTTTTTTGAAGATCAAAAAGTTTTTGATAAGTTCAAATTAACACGTGTCAACGTATGGTGTTAGCAAATATTTTTTTTCACTTTCTCTGCGTTTCGTTTCTTTATATTGAATAATTGTAATCATGTAAATTTTTTTTTTTCCTTTTTAAAGATTTTGAAATTACGTTTCCTCGCAAACATATATAAATTAAGTTTTGTTTCAATACTAGCAAACTTAATTTTATCTTATAAGAAAAGTAAATGCGTATGTTCGTTAATAAATATATATATTAAAGATATATTTTTGTATAACATATATGTCAGCCACCCTTTAGTTAAGATTTTTTTTCTCCATTTCGGATTATGCTATTGAATCATTTATTGAGTAACCGTTAGGTGAAGACCCTTTGAGTAACCGTTAGGTGAAGCCCTTGTTTTTTTAGTGATCGTTTTTGGTGAAGATTCCCTTAGTAACCGTTTAGGTGAAGACCCCTTACATTGTAGAGTTCTCGATTGCTGAGTAGCCTGAAATAATAGGTCTACGTCTGCAATCATTGCTTCCTTGTCATAGTTGCGACCAGCGTTTACTAGCCTGAAATAATAGGAGTATGCGGTTGGCAATTTGACATTCTTTCTAATAAATTCATGTACATGATAATAAAAGAAATATTTGTATAGGTATATCTGTTTGTATATTTATATGTAGTCATATATATGCTTATTTAGTGTGTACATATTCATATATATGGATGCATATGGTATACACTTCGTTATAGTTCGGTAAAACCCGTTTTTATATAAATGTTTTTTGAAACAGTTTTTGATCTCAATGCGTGATTCTGTAAAATTGCTTGATAATTGTTAATCTATTTCGGGTTGTGACCAAAATGGTAGTTGGTTTCGATCCCAGGTTCATAATTCGGAGTGGCAGTTATCATGGGATTTTACTTTTATTTTAATTTTTTTGTATATATTTTGTTTTGTTAATCGTACTTTGGCTGTTTGAATTTTTTTTGTATCATGACCAAAATGGTAACTGGTTTCGAATCCAGGTCAGACAAATTACCGTACTTAGTTGTTATACGTCTTAGATTTAAATAATATTGTGTCATTTAAAATAGCATTTACTTATTCATGCAGAGATTATTTTTTTCGTTCAGCAGAATCAAATTAAATTTTTTTTAAAGTGAACTGAAACGCAAAGTAAAATTTTAATTGCATTGAAACTTTATAAACCCTTATAAATGTGTGCTTGGATCATTATCCATTAATATGTATATTTGATATGGCCATTGTCTTGTCGACTGGCGCCCTTCTCAAATAAATTTGTCGGCAAGTGCAATCTCTCATATCGGATATCAAATAAACCAAACTATAGTAGATGATCAAAATAACAATGTATGCATAGTGAGCCAAAATAATTTTGAAACATGACTTATGTATATTTTGCTCACATATTCCTTTTGAAATATAAACTTGTGTATTAATGTAAATGCATTTTTTTTAGTTGTTTCAGGTGTCGGAGAAAGTCAGGTCAAGCTGTAAGTTTATTATTTTTAATGATATAGTAACAAAGTAGCAGTGATATTTAAGTGAAATATATAAAAATAAATAAATAAAGTGAGGAGAATATATGTAGTATAAATATTAAAACAGACACGGCAGGATTTGATATTTTTTTCATGAACAAACAGACACATAGGCATAGGTTTAAGATGGGACCTCGTGAGGTAGGCAAAGTTAATTTCTGAAAACATAAATAAAGAATTTAGAATACTGACTTATTTTTTAAAGAACTAAAATTTTTCTTCACATACAGGATATAGCTCCTAGATACACGTAATACAATATACTTATATAGATTGTTATTAAAATACGTTTTAGAAATAAATTGTTTTATAACAAAATAGCCAATATTAGGCAAAAATGGAGGAACAGAAGAGAGGCGAAGTTTATAGGTCAATATGTACTCATAGTGACCAAGAAAACAATGTGAAAGATCTCATCACAGAAATGAGACAAAAATACAAAATGATGATGAACATGTTCCAAGAATTCATGAATATGACATCACAAAGACTGAACCGTTTGGAGGAAAACAGGGGTCTCCAGCAACAACATACTACCAGAACAAAAGTATTACCAGATGATGATAATCAGGGAAAGGGACAAGACCAACAAGAGCAAGGTGATATTCAGGTTGAATCACTGATTGATGAAGAAGTATGTAAAGATAGTCACCACTTGGACTTGTCAGTCAAACACAGAAGGCAAAGTGGAGAACAAAATTGTCGAATCATAGAGGATAGCAAGAGCACAATGACGCTTCAGACTGTGGATTTGGTAAACGAAACTGAAAAGATGGGACAAGACATTAATAATAAAATGAGTGACTTGACTGGAGCTACTCCGATACATTTGCAGTATGCCACAGCATGTCTTCAGGTATTCAAAACCAAAATCTTAGTGGAAGAGGAGAAAATAGACCAACTAGGAAACCAAAAGATCACAAGCGAACGATTAAGACGGGCAGTGCTGCATCGGAAGACAAAACGAAACCGCCAATATCAATTCAGGCAAAGGAAGCAAGTGTGGCTGAGAGATCTGAGGCCAACTAGTGTAGTGCAGAGAGAAGTAAAAAAGTTTTTTCCAATATATAAAGGCCCTCATTTGTTAAAAAAGAAGTGTGGAATAAGTGTTTTGTTTTGGAAAAATAATCTCAGCATAAAAAGAGAATATAATATTAGAAACAGAAACTTAAAACCTTATATACCACCAGACCCCGGAAAATTTAGAAATTAAAAACAGAAATATAACTTGTCAGATTAAAAACAACACGGACTTGATTTAAAATATAGGAGAGTGAATTATGGATAAACTGTTAGTTATTTAGTAAAAGAAAGAAAAACTGTTAGTCAGTAACAAGTTAAATATTACAGCAAATAAAGAGTAGGCTTGAACTCACCTGGCACAAAATTCTTACCTCTGACCTGAAGCAACAGCATTTTTTTTTTAACATTTTTTTTTTTGCTCACTAACTATTGGGAAATGAAGCAATGGATCTGAAGCCCAATCCATGCTTCACATCTTCCTATAAACTTAATTAGTATTGTAGACCTGAATTAAGTTTATAGTTCAATATCAGCAGGGTTTTGCATTAGAGTTAAAAATAATTATGCTTATTAAATGTGTATTACATTTAAATATTTTGTTTTAAATAAATTTCATTCTATTAATAAAAATTGCTTAACCTATTAGTCAAACATATATATACATCTAGCGTATATATATGAGTTAATGCAAAATTCTGCTGAAATAAAATGCTTATTCTACTATAAAAAAATAATAATATATTGTTGTTAAAATTTTGTTAAAATATTTAGTATGATTTGATTTTGAGATAAGCCTGCCAACATTTTCTAAAAGAATGTATAGTTTTAATTAGTGAGCCATTCAAGTGTAATTAAAGATGGCCTTCTCTTTCTTTCTTTTTAATTAAGAGAATTCAAACTTTGAAGTAAGAAAGTTAGAGTAAAAAAGTTAAAGTTATTTTTAGAAAGTGTTGCTTTGAAACAAAGGAGCATGGGGAGGCTTATCAAGATCTCAGATCATACAAACAATAGAAGGTAGCTGACAGAGAGGGTATAAATAGAAGGGAGAACAAAAGATTGATTATTCAGATTTTTCCTTTTGAAGGATTCAGTTGATTCTGATTTTCCTTGTGAAGGTGATTCTTTCAGAGTTTGCTATTGCAAGATTGATTCAGATTTTGCTATTGCAAGGTGCATTCAGATTTCTCTTAGGAGAACTCTGTCAGATTTTGTTCGTGATTTTATTCCCAAAAGTCTACAACTGTTGTCTACAAATCATGAAGAAGTTTGAACCTGCTCAAGCTAAAAATCATATAAGTTTGATAGATTCTACTATGCTCGGCTAGGCAAATAAATAGCTTTGCCTATCGCCGAGGTTCCGGAATACCATTCAAAATGCCTTAATATCCACTCAATAGTCATCTGAACTCTGTGCCGTGTCTGGAGAACTTTTCGTGAAACCATACTACATATTTTCATTGTCCGGACAACTACATCTCGACGGTCGGATCAAGCCACGAACGCCGTAGGGAACATGACCAAGGAAAAAGGACGGTAATCGTATCTCCTCTATTGAACTATTTCTTATGCTACCTTTTGTTCATATATTTGTTTAATTGCTTCATTGAATTGATATGTATTTGCTATGTAACCATTTTTATTAGACGAGTCTTAATTATATATATATTGTGTGATCATCTATCTATATTTAACCTTTTTCCCTTCGCTATTCTTCCTTACTAACCAGTGTAAATATTTAATATCCCATTGCGGTTAAGTTTAATAGTTAATTTTTGTTCAGTAAAATCTCTTTCCAATTTTATTTATGTTTGTTAATTAAATACGAGCCAGTTTCTTTTGTGTGCCAACTTGATCTCTTTGATAACGCCTCTTTTGTCCGCCATTAGCTTTACGTATACCTGATTTAACTATATACGTTTTAAATAATTTTTAAACACTGTTTTTAGCGCAAAGCAATTAGAAATGCTTTGCGAAAGATTCTTTTTTTATCGTACTTTATCGAGAAGATCGAGTTGACAATTTTATTAAAATTGGGAAAAGATTTAGACCGCAAACCTATTAATCCGTTTTTATTGTCTAATTAGTTTGTTTCATTAATTTAGAGGAATAGCGGAGGCCATTAAATCATTCGTCATATTATTAAAGTCATTAATTAAAGATCTATTATTTAACTAACAAGCTTGACTTTTGCTAAATTTGTTATAAATGCTTTATTTTACTTTTCAATGATCCAGGCACGCATAACGCAAAACACATATTCTTAGTACTTTTGCACATTTAACTATTTAGCTCCTTAGGATTTCCCGTCCATGTCTCTTCCGCTGTTGCTAAGCTTTGTGGCCGGTTGAAAAATAATTTATGTGTGGCTCAGATAGTGTTGTTCGGTTCATAATAGCTTCGAGACTAGACGAATAGGGCAGAGGTCATAGTATTCTTGATTTAATATCTCGCGTATGGTTGGCCTTGAGGTACTTTCGCCTAGTATTCGAACTGGGTTAAATCAACATACATCATCTGACTGTCACAATATATATATATATAAATAAAGAGTTGTAGGGGATATATATTTAGTTTAAATAATATGTAATAGAGGGAGCTGGGGTATAAGATAATTTTTTGAAAAAAACGATTTTTCATTATTTTATTTAGAAGATCAGAATAACCTTAGTAAGTGTAAAGATTATAAAGTTTTTAGGTTTTAAATATTCAGCAATAATAAATATAAAATATTAATTTTAAAAGAAGAATGAGTAAGAAAATAATAAATATGATTTAAAATTAAAAGAACTTTAATTACTAATCATAAAGTTTAAGTTTATGAAGAATACAGATAATTAGTAGATTGTTAATAATAATAAAATAGATAATATTTAGATTAATAGTTGTCCTCGAATGTATATATGTATAAAGTTAAGAATACACATGTATAATTTATATTTATTTTTTATTTATGTAGTACATTTTATTTTATATTAATTGTTTTATATGGGTTTGATTATTTATTTCAGGTTTTTAATATATATATTTTATGTTGTTTTTAGTTTTTTTATTGTTTAAAAAAATTTTTATGGTGTTATTATATAGTTGTTTTTTTGTTCATTATATCATAGCTCTGAAGAAGACTGTAGGTCAGTCGAAACATAGGTGTATGTACAAATAAAGTTTGTCAAAAAGTGTTTGAAGTTTGGATAAATTGTATTTATATGATATTACGGCAAACATAAAGAAAAGTGTGATTTTGGTAATATTTATAACTGTTAAAATTGTTGATTGTTACCTATATTGTGATTTTCTAAGTGCTGACTATTTTCCAATGATTATTTATAAACTCATTTAGCCTTCAGTATTATTCAATTATGATTTAACTAACATTTTGGATGCAATTTAAAATTTATAATTGCAGGTTGTAATGTTAGAATTGACCGTTTATTAGTCTGCATTCAGAATAGGTTTTATTTACCAGTTTTAAGAGGTTTATTTAAACTTATTTGTATCAATAATTTCAATTTCTATAATCAAGTTGCAAACTTTAGTGTCTATATTATTGTTAAAAGAAAGTTGTTTTGTCAACAGTTTAAAATTGTTGATTGTTACCTATCTCTATGATCAAGTTGCAATCTTTAGTGTCTATATAAGTATATTACACCATTAATAATAATGGAATTCGATCTTTATTATTAAAAGATTACCTTGACATCAGTTTAAAAGTGTTGATTGTTATTGATATTGGGATTGTCTAAGTATAGAATGGTTTTAATGATATATATATATATTCTGTGTGAAAATTAGAATTAACATATTTATATTTATTATCATCATCATCAACCATTATAAATCCACTGCAGGATGAAGGTCTCTCCAAGTTCAATCCATCTTCTCCGATTTTTAGCCTCTCTTCTCTTCATCACCCCTACACACTTTGTTATCTCATCCATTCATCTCACATGTGGTCCCTTTCTGGGTCTTTTACAATCTCTTGGAATCCAGTTTAAGACTTCAGTTGCAGCAATATATCCAGCCCAATTCCACTTCAATCTTTTAATTTTTCCAATGAGGTCAGTAACACCTATTTGTTCTCTTACCCATTCATTGCCTTTTTGATCTCTTCTTGTTACTACCAGCATGGATCTCTCCTTACTTCTTTGAGTGGTCTGAAGTCTCTGTATTGCTCTTTTATTAAGTGTCTAAGTCTCAAATCCATTATATATATATATATATATATATATATATATATATATATATATATATATATATATATATATATATATATATATATATATATACATTGTAACCCTCACATTTGAGTTTACAGGGGTTGTTTTTATGCAAATAGTTTTTATTATATATAACATAATATGAAGAGTCATGTGTATAGAATAAAGTTTAAAGACTTTTTTAAGATTTTAACAATAAGTGTACAATTCATTTTTTTTATTTTAAAATAATATTATTACTTCAAAAAAAAGAAGCATCACTGTAGAAACCAGTCACTAATGACTGGGTGAAAAAAAATACAAATAAAATCGTTGCTGTTCCAAGAAATGGTGGAAAGAATTGTAACGTCTTCGTTGTCCTGAATTTTATTATATAGAAGTTAATAAAATTTTGTAAATATTTTAAGTTAATATCATACATATTATGAAGTAGAAAACGTCTCAGAATGTATGGAGTTGTAGGCAAAGAAATGCTTTAAAATTAACCTTAATTCTGCTGATCTATTCCTGACTATTCAATGCTGAAGAAATATTTGATAATTACTTGCAACAAAGAAAAAAGTAGTCATGTAAACTGATTATTCCATTGAAATTTATTTCCATAATTATTGTGTGGATCTATCTATTTTAAATGCTCATAATATGATTGCGATGGGAACTCTCATAGCAAAACAGTCATGGACTGAACCAAAACAAGGTAAAATAGTATATTGTCAACAGACATTTAAATTTAATAATTAATGACCATATTCCCACATTTTCAGATACAAAATATATATGTGAACTTACAAAGAAATACTGAACTTTCTATAGTTATTTTCAACGAGTTTTTGTGAGTTAGAAAGAAAGATTTTTTTCCTCTCACACTATTCGTCATCTAATTTTTTAATTGTAAATATGTAAATATGTTTTTATTATTATTAATATATAATTTTGTTCTTTAACTAAAGTTATTGTTGTTGTTTTTAATAATTTGTTTTTTTTTTGTCATTTCCCATATGAATCTAAACTGATTATTTATTTTGTTAAGGTAATAAGGTTTTAGGTGAAGTGTTAATAATCAGAAAATATAATTGAAACTGCATGGAAACATGTTTTTATGTGCATTCAATTTCATCATTATATGTGACTATTATTGACTTGTCAATTAAAAATAAATTATATGTAGTCATTTCACTATGTACCTGGTCACTCAGTAGTTTACCTTTAAATTTCCCTAATCTAAAATTGATTTGCAACTATTGTATTATTTTTTGATTTTATTGTTAACTTGATTATTGCTTATTGTCAAAAGGGTAGTTACCATTACATTTGAGGACCTGTCTGACATTATTTTAATTAAAACAATCAGGGTTTGAACCTAATTTAGCTTCAAAATATATATTTTTAATTAGTATTCAGAAAATATATATATTAGTCTTTGAAATATGGAATACAAATACTTGGTTGGTGAGAAATATAATCATTTAATTTGTTATAAATAAAATTTTATTAATAAACTTATAAGTGACTTAGACAAAAGTAGTACTAGAAATGGATTGAAAGAGATGATAGTAATATGCAAATAATTAAAATAGGACATAACATTTAAAGCACCATTTAATTACATGGTATAAACGGAGATAAGGATTCTAGTTATTAAATAAGTAAAATGAATATCACAGATTTTATATACAATTTCATTTTTATAGAAGAGTAGCTAATATATATATATATATATATATATTGTAACTAGTTGGGTTGCATAGC
The DNA here is from genome assembly GCA_028023455.1 of Epiperipatus broadwayi. Lineage (NCBI taxonomy): Eukaryota > Metazoa > Onychophora > Udeonychophora > Euonychophora > Peripatidae > Epiperipatus > Epiperipatus broadwayi. The sequence continues at coordinate 16,043 of JAQFVV010013350.1, forward strand.
ACACAATAATATAGTGTGTGTGCATATATGTATAAAGTAAAGGGAAAGTAGAAATAAACACAGACAAAAATTGTAGTAGATTTTGCTACATTCACTGAAATAAAAATAATAATAAATAATAACTCTGATTTAAAATATTGTTTTATAAATTAAACTTTTAAAAGGTCTTAATAAATATTATTTTGATTTTGAAATTTAAAAACAAGTATGGTATTTTAATTTTTTTTTAATTATATAAGCATTTTTAAGGTGCCTCTGTCAAAGGTTTCAGTCTTTTATGTTATGGTTATAGCATTTGCTTGCATTTAATAAATTTAATATATTTACATTTGTTACTATCATTTCATTAGATTTGAGAATTACTTCATAGTAAATCAGAAGATTTCACATTGTTTATTTATATATAATATTTAGTTAATTAATTGTGAAGGTGTTTTAAGCTTCATGCTCTTAGTTCAAAATGCTTGAGTCTGGCTTATTTATATATAAATTTAAGTAGAGAAAAAGGTGGCTCCATCGTTTTCTCATAAAATTTTGACTTGTGTTTGAATTTGAGAGTTCCATTTGTGATCACTATTACATCTGATTGGGTGTCATATAAGCATTTTTAAGGCACATCTGTCAAAGGTTTCTGTCTTTCACATTATTATTATATCATCTGCTTGTGCTTAATAAATCTAATATATTTATATTTGTTATCATTTCATTAGATTTTAAAATTATTTTGTAGTAAATCAAAAGATTTTACATTGTTTATTTATATATAATCTTTAGTGAATGAAATGTGAAAGTGTTTAAGGTTCACGCTCTATTTGAGTCTGGCTTATTTATATATAAATTTAAGTACAGAAGAAGATGGTTACATCTTTTTCTCATAGATTCTCTGGCTTGTGTTTTGATTTGAGAATTCCATGTACAGTCATTATTATATCTGATTGGCTGTCATATAAGCATTTTTAAAATGCTATCTGTCAAAGATTTCAACCTTTCATGTTATTATTAATTAATTAAACAAAATATCTATCTATTAGAAATCCCCTAAATGAAAACATGTATATCACACTTTGACAAAAATTTCAAGATTGTTTTCAAAAGGGATTAGAGAGAAAAAATTCTGTTTTCAATCAAGGTGTTGTTATCACCTCAGATGATTCTATAAATGGGCTGATAAAGATATCAGCTGCAGTCTGAATAGTTATTTTGTAAAGCTGGTCAGATGCAAATTCAGTTATCATATTTTGTTGCAGATTCTTGAAGTTTGCAGCAGTTGGTTTTTAGCTGACCAAAATGGATAGCTGCTCTTTGTTGTTGACTGTATCAGAGAGTTGGCAGAATAGCTTCCAGATATTAAAATATTGACGGCAGGACAGTATATCCAGGAGCTGCTACTATTTTCCTTAACAGGAGTTTCGATTCACTTGAAGCTGGGTCATTTCTGAATCAATATTGTGAACAAATGAGGACAAAATAGCTTGCTGATGTGAAGATTACCAAATCCCTACCTATGTGGAACTAATTGTAGAACAACTCTTACCTGGACTATAATGGTGAGAAAGCAGCAAACTCACCAAGAAAAATCTTCCAGCTTGCCCAGGGAACCCCAGCTTGCTGAAGAAGTAATTATATATATGCTGACATATCTACATGCAGAAAAGTGCAGACAAACATATATATAGATGGTGGTTAGTAGCGATATCTATGATAATGAAATTTTAAATAATTTCTTAGATAAAATGACATTTTGGAAGTGATGTGTGAATTTGTTACTTTTCATGTTTATGGTGGGTGTATTTTTGAATAGGACTTCCTGGATGCATTGTATTCATGATGCTCTGAAGTAAAGGCTCAGCATTTTCCAGACCTAGATGATTGAGCTCCTAGAGTAGTCTGACAGTGTTTATAAGTCTCATGAATATGCCATATGGATAAGCCCCTAAAATGCACAAGAGATGACCAGGCTGGCTCAGTGCCAAATATATTTTCTGGTTAGGTACAAGAGACGTAGTGCTTAAAAATGAGGTATTTTTTCATAATGTTAAAGAGCATTGTGTACTAGTAGTCCATGCCCAGCTGTCTACTTATCATGGCTTGCGGAGCTGCAGTTCACCTATTCACTTTTGCTATCTCAGCTTGCCTACTTCGTTAGCATTAACTAATCAAGCAGAAAGACATTTTGAAATCAATATTTTTTTTTAATTCTATAATATGATTTTATCTTTCGTTTATTAAAAAAAGAAAGACATTTTAAATCAATCAACAATCATCTGTCAAAAATTTTATAGTATTTATTTTAAAGGAAAAAAGACTATATTCAGCAAAGAGAATTAAATTGCGAAAATAGTCTTTAATAATTTATTTGAGATGAATACAAATGTTTTGTAAATTTTTGTTAAGCAACACCTTGATTAATGCTCTGAAACCTTAATGGGAAGCAGTTATATGTTGTGCTCAAAGGCCATTACATTTTCTGTCTACAAATCTTGTGAAATTACCTGGGTTGTATCCTAGCACTGTTCCTTCATAGTATTTTCCATCAGCATGAATATATTTCTTTAATGTCATTTACATTATGAAGCAACATGAGCCTTCGTCTATATCTAACTATATTTAATACTCTTTCATAGTGATGGCACCAGAATTAACAAAATATACTGATCTTAGATTTATTATAAATAAATCAAATGTATTTAATGTTGGACCAAACACTGTTACATTAATTATTAGATGAGAGGATGTTGTTGATAAAAATCAACAAATATAGTAATTATAAAGTCGGGCGCCATTGTAGATCCAACAACATTATCGAATCAAAGTATGCATTTAAAATGAGAATTCATAAATCTGAACTTTTTTATAAATTAAACTGCTATATTTTAAAGATAGGTTTAAAGCTGTATTTGCTGCACATTCAGTGCTTTGTAATGAAAATGTTTGCTTTGACGGTGTTTTTATTTTATGTCTTAAAAACGATTTGAAAAAAAAAATCAGTCATATTTTGTAATTATGACTGACAATTTATGAAATAAACAATATAGTTGTGCTGAATATACATAAATTATAGAATGTTGATCATTCATATGGAAACGTTAATATTGTATGGCTTAAGGAGGTTTTTTTTTAATTGTCCCTGTTGAATGCTTCACTGAATGGCTTCATACTATAAACTGACTACAACTATTATTTAGTTTTTTGTTTTGGTATATTGATAATTGTATATTTATTTCAGTTTTTTTTTGTTTATGTATATATAATAGATTGAACTTTTGTTATTATTATAAATAATATGAAAACACTGTGACAGAAAATAAAGCTAAAATATCATTAAATAAACCAAGTATACTTTCTTCACTGCGGAACATCATAATCGTAGTTATCAAACAAATAAACAAAAAACATCTACAAGTATGTAACGGAGTGCCGAAACAAGCGAGCATGAGACACACAAAGAGAAGATATTGACAACTACATCTTCGAATTTAATCAAGACCTTTTCTGTGCCATCTTAGAAGAGATGAATGTGTACCAGTGAAATGATATTGTTTGTGTATCTCTGAAATAGAAAATTTTTTGTTGTTTGTTTTGCAACCGTTATTTGTAACTTAACAAAATAGTTTTTTTTTTTTTTTTTTGGTTGTTGTCAAAAGTAAAATAATGTAAATACAAAATGTGTAAAAAAAGCAATTTCTATGAATTTGTTGGTTTATGAATAAAAGCAATCAAATATTTTTGAACCACGTAAATGACAAAATAAAAAATTTCTTAAAAAAAAAAAAAAGACCGAAAAAAAGAAGTTTCTTGAAAAAAAAAGGCGAATTTTTTAAAAAGACGAACAAAAATTAAATTATATTTATTTTTAAAAAATATACATAAAACAGATCAAAAAATAAAGTTAAAAAACCAAACAAATCTCCCCCAAAAAGTTATATCTTTATTTTTAAAAAATTATACAAAAAAAAAAACAAAATCAACAAAATAAAAGAAAAAAATCATAAATTTTAAAAACAGCCCGGTAACGTTATATCCATTTGTTTTGCACTAACAACATCAGCATCGAACGGTGTGGATCATTCGAAGTTGTACTACCGTCATATCGTTCATCATCCATTTATGTTACTCATATCTTTCATCTTATCTCTATCATAAGGCAGTCATCTGACAGTACAGAATTAACTCTAACCTGTCTTATTATAAATATATTTTAAAACACACCACTTTTTATATATGAACAAAGATCTAGGGAAAAAACAAATAATCCCCATGATCAACATTTTGTGCTAAATCAGTACTCATAAGTTTGGCTCAGATCACATCCAGAAGTTCTATTTTAATTTCCGTATATACATCTACAAAGTTTGTGAAAAGTTTCTAATAGCTATTTACCTGCAAATTATTCTTTCGATATTATCAAAATATTGGAGGAGTAAAGTGAAAAAATATTATATCAACGTTTAAAAATAGCCGATTACTCAAGATTATTTTTTTATACAATTTCCGTGATTGTGAGAATAAAAGAGTTTTTACTGGTGATTAAAAAGTTAAAGCTATTTGGAGCAAAATTAATGTTAAATATGAATCAGTAATAATTCTAATTTTGTTGATATTTTATGTCGATCGTTTATCCACACCCACGCAACTAATTGCTAGACTTTTACTTTAAACTTTTTGAAAATAGGAATACTAACGTCACCCTATGGGAATATTTCTTTATAATATAATGATGACTATCTAGTTCCTCCCATCCCCAATTCAAGGAGTAATCTACAGAATTTTTAACATCATCTTACAAAATCTTTGTTTCACTTTGTGGCTAATGTCCAGATAGTTAGATATGCCAGACAGTGAAAAAAGAAAAATATTCCATATTTTTTCTATTGGATGATTATTGTATTTAATATATACCTCAATTTCAACATCTTAACTTTTATGTAAAATAATAATATTGACTTATTAATGTGCGCTACTGATTTTACATTGCGGCAGCTACATTTAACCAATGAAAATCTAGACATTTCATCGTCGTTACGCACTTATTTTCACCAACTTAGGTACAATATGTATATAAGGAATTGATTCTCTAAATTTATTGCATGGTAGTGAAACCTGGATTTTTTCTGCTGTAAATATAAAGGCATTAGTAAATCTTCATTTGTGTACTCTGCAACTATCACTGAGAGTAAGATGTCATTACTATGTGATCAAACTCCTGTTTTCTTATATTCTTTATGAAATGCTATGAAATCTATTGTTCTTAAGTCACATATTCATTTGAGTCGGTCTAAAGTTAAAAAAAATTATAATAGGCTGTTGAAATATTACTCACGATGATCTTGACAGTTATTTTTTTTGTGAAAAAAAAAAAAAAAATTTCAATTATATATCACATGTTATTTAAAGAAGTGCAACATCTGATTGTTTACTTTTGTAAGATTATATTTGAAGACAAAATATTTTGGAAAGCAATAAGCAGGAAAATATAAACATTTAGATAGAAAATTAGTTTTAGAAAATTAATTGCAACATCAAATAATAGGATATATTTGGCATCATAAATTTATCATGATGAGACAATAGCAGAAGGAATGAGAAATAGAACAATACACAAAAAGAGAGTTAAATATTGTGGGAAAGTAAATAAAGGATCGACTTTTTCTGTATTGCTTTTTGCAAGAGTTATAATTGCCATTTTTCTTTTCAGAATAGCGTGTGAAAATATATACAAAACTTGTAAAGTATCACATGAATCTATCATGTGATTTCAACTTACTGTGTTGCATCAGCAGATTATCATCTGTATTATTAATTATTAAAGCTTATGGAAAGTATCAAAAATGTGAAGACAAAAATATGCTTATATATATATTATTATTATTATTATTATTATAAGCAAGTTATCTTGATAACAGTTAGAAATTATTGATTGGTATTGATATTGGGATTGTCTAGATGTTGATTGGTTTTTAATGGCATATATATATGTTTGCATAGTATATGTATTTTTTTCAAACTATGTATTCACTTATTTTATGATGACTTGCTCCAAATTCCTTTCAGATAAATCTGAACATTTACTCATGCTCTAATGAAACATAGAAAGTTATTTTTCCAATCACACGCTATAACCAATCTAGATAACTTTTCAGTATTGACCAACAAATGGCTAACTAACTACTCTTTGTTAGACGCACAACAACGATGACAAACTAATACCACCTAGTAGATGATAAACGTGCTGAATAATATCAAATATTTAGGGGTATAATTTGGGATGTAAGACAAATAAAATTTACAAAAAACTATTTTCATACAGTTTCAAGTACAATTTCAAGCATACACGTTCACTGATTTTTTTTCGCACTGATTTAATAGAAGAGAAGTCTGGAATTTATTTAAAACAACTTAATATCAGTGAGATCAAAAAAGGAAGTTTTAACTTATCTATCTACTAGTAAGTAAAACAGAGAAATAAAATAAATGCTGTTTTGTTTTTTTTTATTAAACAAAGAAAAAGAGAAAATTAATAGTATTATTTTTTGAAAATAATAATAAATGTGCTCGTGCGACATGAATTAAACTAAACTCAACATTTTAGAATTAAATATGGCGAAATTACAGTTTTAATAAAATGGCAAAAATACGTACAGATAAAAAGATGAATATTTCAAAAAACCTTTATTTTCTTGCCTATATTCTCAATTTTATAGGTAGGGAGTTATTGTGTTTATTTTGTCTTTACTTTTAAACTTTTGAATATTATATACTTGAAATATTTATTGCATCTACTTAATAGGCATTACTGATTTTTAGTAATAATGGTGTTTCAAACATCAATTAGTCTAAAAGTTTATTTAATTATTGTATGGGAATCCATTTGTCAGAAAATACTGGATGTCTAACAATTTTTCAACCATATTTAGCTACATTTTCAATTAAGCGTTGGTATTTCTTAAGATTATACTTTGATATATATGTGTCAAAATTTCCGCATTCACAATTTTGAAAACAACCCCTTCAGATAAATTTATTAATGATCATTATTAATATTTTTTCAAACAAAAGATTACTTCAAATACAGATAAAACTTCAACCCTCAGTTAAACTATAATATGTCTTATTTTAAATTAAGCATAAACACGTGTAAAAACTCAACTCCAATTCGCTTTTCAGATATTCACTTCAGCATCTTGCAAAAAAAAAAATGAAATATTAAGACAATAATAACTACTCTTTTAATTTCAATAAACTATCCAATCTATTAAACTAAAAACAACCTTTCAACATTCTGCATCATTGCAATTAATTTCTGATACATTTTAAAAGATTACAGCGACAGCATTACTGTTAATAGAAAGAAAAGTCTTCGATTGTCTTATAAGCCTTAAAAGAACCAAGCAGGGCAAATTTCTTATATTCATTCTTTATGATTTTGTTGTAGTAGTTATTATAAAGAGATGATTATTCACATAGTAACCTTCATAATAGTGTGATAAATTATCTGATTTATTATCTCAGATTCTTAGAATAAGAAACTTAGTGGTCTTTCTTTTTTAGCTGCCTGAGAGATATGACTATAATATCACTTAAGTTTTTTTTAATATAGAATGAATGTGTATAAGAGTGATCTTTTTAATAGATATTTATGTTAATAATAAAAAAATTAAATTATGTTATTTAAATTAAAATTATTGCCAACTAAGGCACCAATTAGCAGTCCAAATGTGTAAGAATTTCCTGGAAATAAATCATGTTGCTATTTGATGATGACTTTTAGGTTACAACTGCAGACCACTTTTAAGTGAATGAAGACTGCAAGAATTTGAGGAATTGTCTAATATGAGACTTTGGTAAACTTTGTTAAATAAGAAGAAAAAAGGAAGAGTCAATTGATTAGAAAAGAAGGCATGTATTTTACTACACAGATATAAATATTGGAAGCACAAGTGGTATAGGATATATATATATATATATATATATATATATATATATATATATATATATATATATATATATATATATATATATATAAAGTGGAATAACAATAACAACATCGTGGAGATTGATGGTATATTAGAGTGTCAAAATCACATATTCAATTTAATGGAAGATATCAAAGACAGTTAATTCAACTTTACAGGCCTCAACAATTTCCACTATGGTAAAAATTAGATTTTATATGACCACTAAACATCATATAATCACAACTTCTTATGCTTGCTCATAACTGTTATTTAAATACTGCAAAACTTTCCATATACTAGTGCCACTCAGCTTAAGCCAGAATAATCAATGAATGCCAGAAAGTTGTGCATAAAATCCCTATCTAGTCATACCCATCCAATATCCCTAGACTAGTTTCTAGATTGTGGCTTACATCAGTAAGAAGTCTTGGATGTGAAAGCACTGCACCTAGATCTTATGATCTAATGCAACACTCCAGTAGCCACCTTTATCTCTATTTAACTACAAAACTATGAGTCTAAAATTGAAAATATAATATTTTCAATCCAAGCTCATTAGTTATATAGTCATAATAGATCTATGGTAATATTAGTTTTTAGGTAAAGATAAACCTATTCTTTTTTTCACCCCCAATAAAAGCCAATTTTTAAATTCTCTATTAAAATATTATTGCTAATTAGAAGATCTTTAAGAATTAAATTCTAATACTAATTTACTTTTAAAAAAGTATTACTGTTTAAGCTGCTATTTTCTATTAAATCTGACATTATATTTCTGAGATCTTAATTAGGTTGAGTTTTCTTTATTTAGTGTGTGATTACTTTTGGTTTTTCTAATGTTTGCAATTTAGGTTATTACATCATTTGTTTTTTAACAATACACTTCATGTTAAACAATTTGGATTTTGACCACATCGAGTTACTACATGTATAATGAATGAACATGAAAATAAAAGAAAATTCATAATTTTGATTTATAAGCATACTGAAAAAAAATTACCAGTATTAACTAACATTTTGTCTTTGTCATGGATTTTCACAATATTAAAATAAGTGGTAATCTTATGATATCTATTGTAGAATATTATTACTTCCTGGATTCAATTAAATTTCAATATTATGGTTTTTGTTCTCTTCAATTTTGTATTTCAAATTATGACTAATAAAAACTTATTATTTAATTTGTGGAAGAATATATATATATATATTGTTTCTTTAGTGTATAATTTGAGTTATTTTTTTTTAGATAGATATAATTTATATAAATTGTAATATTGGGTTATAAATGGTACTATTTATTTTAAAATCAAAAGTAAATAATAGTTAAATTCTTGTAAAGTATTTTTAATCAGTAGTTATACATATTTTTTATAATTACAAATAATAAATTAAAGATTGCATTTATTTTAAAATCATTTAATGAATGATAAATAAATGAGAAGTGAGGTGTGTGTTAATAGATGTGCATACACACACATTCATTTAATAATAAATGAACTTTACTTCCTGCTACAATATTTTGTTACTTATTTAAATAATAAATGTTATTTTTTAATCATATAAAGTTCATAAAAAAATTCATAAAATCACTAGTTAGAATAATAATGTATATTATAAAATTTAAGTGTTAAAATTTTATTTTAGGTAAAAAGTATTTTTTAATGGTAATTTAAATTTTGCATTATTAAAATTGAGAAATATTGATTTAATAATGTAATGGTCATATTTGTACATTCATGTAACAAAATCCAGAGTTTTGGAAAATTATCCCAAAGCTGATCTTGATGAGGGGTTGAGATCTCAAATCATATCGCACCTCAGTTCCCCCATCAATACCCAATGTTTTACTACCCTATGGATGACAGATATGAGGTTACACTCAGTTAATTCACAAGCTGGCAGTAGCAAAGAGTGGAGTGTGAGTCTTGGGGAATAATGAATAAATTACTATTAAATTAACTAAACACACACGTATGGCTGATTAGATAATGCATATATTAATTCTTAATTAAAATGAAATTAGATTTGGATAAGATTTGGGATAGATTGTGAATAACATACTAACCACTCTTATATTTAAATATCTTTAATTATTAAAATACAAATAAATAATACAAAATAGAAGTACATTGGGATTTACACTTGTCAGTGTTTTACAATGAAGAGTGGATTCAAAACAAGGTCTCATCTTTATGATGCACTTTATAGTTTAATTTAAAAGTTTATTATTATTATTATTATTATTATTATTATTATTATTATTATTATTATTATCATCATCATCATCATAATCATCATCATCATCATCATCATCTATGGCTTATAACCATGTCTGAATTATGCTACACCATCCTAGAAAGTTTACTAAGAGTTAAGATTTTCAAGAATGACAATGATAAAATGTAACTAATTTTACTAATAATACATAATGAGAAATAAATGTGCTCCCTATGCAGATTGGTTTTATATAAAGTATATCATGTGTTCAGATCAAGACTGAACTGTATAATAAATAGTATGGAGAGATGAACTGGTGATTGAAATGGAGCTTCAGAGATTATGGTGCTACATTAATTAAATAAGGGTTGCAACTCAAACTGGATTCATTACCAAGTGCTCAGTTCCTGTGGACCATACGACTTTCTATCACAAAATATCAAGATTATTTCGTTTGGGTGATCAGAGCAGCTTAAAATATGTTTCTTGACCCTCATGTTCTGTTTCTAGAAAGAACTGTCTGAACTAATACAAATGGGATGGCCTTAAACCAGAAGCTTATTTAATAAAGAAAATATATAGTGAGGTGCATTGTATATCTGTGTTTCATAAGGATACATTCGTAACACTTACTAAAATATCAAATATTAAAATTACTAGTGCGCTAAATCTATAGTTTTATTCTGTGAAACTACTTTATGCTAGTTCATGGATTAGCATACATACAACATGCTAAAAAGGGTTAATTAAAGTAATCTAGTTTACAGATTAAACCTGGATAGTTTATACCATGAACTAATGGGGATTAAAGCACATAAGAGACTTAAGTAATTATTTATAATATGCTTTATAATAACATTCTTGCAATTAATTAACTAGACATAATTCATTATCATGCAAACCTTATATATGATAAGTTAAAATATAGTAGCTTAACTAAATATACATATATGCAAAATAGGTATCAAAACGGAAATTTATGTGTGTGATAAAGAGCAGTATAAATCAATTATAAGGCAGCTTCTAATCTTCAATTTGAATCAAGGCATATCATAAATATCAATAAAATAAATAATATAAAATGAATTATAATAGGCATGACCACAGATTAGAAAGTATATAGAAATAATAACTGCGTGCAGTTATTATGTTTAGAAAAATTATTAATTGATATTTACTCATTTATAATGTAGAGGAAAGATTCTTACAAATATTGTTATTATTAAATTTAAAGTTACATTATAAAATTTATTACAGTTACATGTAATTTAGATTACAGAGTTCATTTATTAAGAAATTATAAGTATTATTTATGAACGTTCAACATTTCAACTAGCTCAAGAGAATTATCCAAATAGTTTAGTTTAAGATTTATTTTATAAAGTTCTATGGGAAGAAATGTTATGGATCTTCTTCTAACTGAGGCAACTTATGGTATTTGGTACTGAGATTTCTGCTGGGCAGCCTTATCTCCAATGTCTTCCTAGCAGGTTGTTGTTTTCAAACTTCTCCATTATCATAGACTGGTCTTCCGAAGAAAGACAGCAAAAAATTAAGTCTTCTGGCCACTTGTTTTTATTGTTGAAATGTAATTTATCACTATACCACTCTGGTTCAGACCAAAATGTGCAACTTTTTAAATGTCTTTGGTTATAGATTTATAATTACATCCCTCCACAAAGTGTTAAAAGTGGACAGAAACCAGTCCCTACCATGTATGGCAGTCGTGTAGTGAAAATTGCACTACAAGAATATTATTCATTACAATTGCGACATATTTGATTTTAGAATTTTACAATACAAATGTTTGGATAAAATATATAACGTTGATTTTTATTAATTTAAATATATTCTCTAACTTTATGCATTCAATTTGTAGGAAAATGTTGCAATGAGAATGCTCTTTACTGCATTTATTATGCACCAGTGCTCATGCACTTAAATGGAATTATTTTATTATTTACTTAATTTTTGAGTTGATTTCTATTTTAATCTCCATTGGTGCGTGTTTGAAGCTATCAGAAACTTCCTGATTATACATATTTTGTTCACATAGTGATTGTATATGGGAATTAGAGAGAGTATGTGAGAGAGAGGAAGACAAAGACGAATATGTGTATGTAACAATATATCATTCGTATTTATTTACCATGAACACATAATTTTTACATTTATATTTTCTTACATTTTAGATGCAGAGACTATTTTGGAAGGAATTGATCTTGATCCCAACCCAGCTATGTTTGGTCACGGTTTATGTTTGACTTTACAATATAAGCTACCCAATGAGTGCTTTATTAAGCGTTTTACTTTTGGATTATTTTTACAACGTATTCTAATGAAAGTCTTTATTTATAACCAGTGGAATATTACAGAAAAAGGTCGTGGATATTTTACTGATCGTTGGGACAAAATAATGTATTTACGATCAGAAGGAAACTTTAATACAATCTGTTTTAAGCCATTAAATTCAACCATGCCTCTGATTAGAGGTGAATATTTTATGCAACTCGGAGAAAGTCAGTATTGTTTAGATATAGACAAGGAGTTTACTTATCCTTTTATTATAAAAGTTGGTAAGAGTTTTAATAATAATTTATCTGTTAAGCGTTTTGCATATATTATTTACGTTTATTTATATTTATTGATATGTCATTATTTTTTTTTCAAGCAACAAATATTATTTAGTTTAGATATTGACAAATATTAACTTCATAAATCTTCACATATAACTTGAAATTAAGTATGAATATTTAATACATCAATATTTTAATTACATCAAAGTCTTTATCGCAGCGCATAATTATAAACTCTTTAATCACGTTTGCTTGAGGGAAATTTTTTCCAAAAATAAAAGAAACTCTAAAACTTACCCATAATGCATCAGGAATGAAAAGATCATTTGTATTGTTCAAGAATATTTAAGACTGAATATATACTCGGGCTACCAAATTGATTCAGTTGGCAGATTTATAATTTCTGATATTTTTAAAAATGGTTATTTCAAATACAAAATGGTTGAGATTTAACATTTTTTTATTCATATATTAAAGTTAGATAAGTGGATTTAATATTATAGGCAATAAAACACTAATTATGTCATAAGACTTATTAGGGTACCTTTCACTGCTATTTGTTCCTCTACTCTAATACAATTTTATTCTAGAATTTTTCCAATTGCTATGTCATAAAATTTAAGAAGAGATATTTAATGTTAGCAAAATAAAAAATATCAACATAAATTTGGTTTGCTAACTTTTGTAAAAAATAATTCTGCAAAATGATTTCATCACTTATTAATCTGATAAAATTATAGTATCCTTACTCCAATAAAATTTCATCAATGTCTGATAAAAGTATTGTTGCAAATTTTTAATTCCTTCCCAATACAAGAGTGAAAAATACAAAATATAAAAAGAAATGAGGAAATGTTTTAAATACATTAAAAATAAAAAATAGTTTTTAAAAGGAGGTTGCCTTGACAATAGTTTAAAATTCTTGATTGTTATTGACATTGGGATTGTCTAAGAATTTACTGGTATTATATATATATATATATATATATTGTAACCTATACATGTTTTAGGCACCATAATCACTACTGTACCCTAGCTACAGCCAATCATCATGCCATCCACATTGGTCAGCATAATCGCAACTGTAACCTGACAACAGCCAGCCTTCATCTACTAAACAGTCATGTCACATTGGCAAGCGTCATAATCGCATCTGTAACCTAGCTTCCTGATCTAGCAGGTCACCAAAAAATCATACCGCACATATTGGTGATTAAATTCTCTTATGGAACCTAACATACTCACACGATCAAAAATATAAGCATGAAGAAGCCAAAAATGCAAAACTAACGAAATGATTCTTGGATTAAATAAAACTAGCATGAAACTGTCAATCTAAAGAAGATCACAAGGCGACTAATAAAGATAAAAACTTCTGGTCAAACCAGCCCTGAGATCCACCCAAACAAATGGTGATGAGTTAAATTTGATATTCAGCAAATTAATAAGATAACTAATAATGATATGTCTGGAGTGATTATGAAATTAACCTTATAGATGAAATGATAAGTAAATTATGATGTAGATGACTAAATAGATGATAGCAAGAAATAATAATTAAATAGAGAAATGAAATGAGTCTAAGCATAAAGAGAAAAGAACGAAGATGTATGAGAATACTGAATGATTAAGATGATGATAAAATAAGAATTAATGAATAGTTGAGATGATAAAAGAATAAAAGTTAATCTATGATTAATCAATTATGATAATGAATTAATGTCAAATGAGAATGAATAACTAAAAGAACGATCAAGATGAAATTGAAGAAAAATGTTAATGATGGAAACTGAAATCTTAAACTATAAACTAATATGGTATTAACTGGTAAAAAAAATAAGCTAAATAAAAATAGGGATTTCAAGCTTGACACAACCAGAATATCTATCATGAAGTTAAAATAAACTATACAGTTTATATCAAAAAAAAAATAATTTGTATCTTAAAGCTTAGTTGACTTTCATAAAACAGTGCAAGTAATCTATTTCAAGTCTAACTATAACAATTCACTAAATATAAATTTCATTACAAATTTAAATTTTATCTCAAAATTTAACAACTAATTCTTCTCAAGATTCAAACACTCAAAATCATTATATAAATATTTAAGATTCAAATTATATGAACTCTTATCATACATAAAATGAACTATTAATATGTGTGTTTAAGTTTCAAATGCTATTACTGCTTTATTAATATGAGTTAATACGTGCGTGATCATTATATCAGTGTTATTACTTAAATCAAATAAATACCAGCATTCTATTATTAAAATCTACAAGAATATTTAAACTAGTTTAGTAATATTAATTTAAAATGTGTGTGTATTATATTAAATTTATAGAATGTTTAAAATGATTTAATGTTAGTTAATAAATTATCTTTAAAATTAAACTTTATTTGTCGGTCAATTTTTTTTATCAATTCTTTTTCTATATTTTATTACTGATTAAAATTAGACTGGGCTAGTTAAGGGAATTGTATCAAGTGCTGGATTATGAGCCTACTGCCCAAGTATGTTAATTTTCAGACTAGCTGGTGCCCCAAGGTTTACCCCGAAACAAATAAAGTATTTGGATAGTAGGGGTTTGAATATCACAGCCAAGATGGGCCATTGTTGATAGTTAAAGCTATCAATAAGATCTCCCATTTTGCTTGAACATGCCGGTTCATTCATGTAACCTTTATAAAATTATAAATGTATTATGAAGGAGTTTGAAACTGGTCAAAATGTATATATACGTGTAAGTAGATGGTTTCAGCAGTTCAACCTGGTACATAAATGGTACCCAACGTGGTACATATGCCTGGAGAAATTGTGTTGTAGCCCAAGCATAGAAATTTTTTTTTTCATTATATAGATGTGCAAATTTTTTTATTTTCTGGATTAAACATTTGAACAAATATTCACATCTCCAAATGATATTTCATATATATAGTTTTATATAACAAGATTGTATATTGAATTTTGAAAAGTTTCATTGTTTTTTTGGTCGTCACTTAAAAACTCCTAGTAAAGGCATTTTTTTAATGTTTTTGTTTTTTGTTTCATTGTATATCCGGAGAAATGAAGCAGTAAATCTTAGCTTAAGATTGTGCTTCATGTTTCTATTTACTAACCCGTATTCAAACCCCTATATCCCATCCCGCTCCTTTGTCGTGTATATATATTTCAAGTATATACTTGAGATGCGCGTCTAAATTATAATATTTAATGTTTCAATAACATGTTTTCAAATTATTATTAATTCTTTTTATTAATTATTAGTTTTTTTTATCAAAGTATAATAGATGTGGCTCAAATATATACATAGGAGCAAAACTTACTAACAAAATATTGACATTTTTAAATATTTATTATATGTCATTTTTAGCTTTTTCTTTTAAATTGCTTGTTTTCCTATTAAACTATATATTTTTTATAAAATCCAATATGGAAGATGCAAGTGTTATTAATTGTCTAAAAATAATTAGGGGTTGGAATCACTATTGTTTTAATCTGGAGAAGATATTTTTTTTAATTGAAGTTTTACTTAAAATAAATGGGATTAAGTAGATTAAAGATTTACTTGTGTTAAAAACATGTTGTCAGATCTATTTTTAATCTGGAAATAGATTTTAATTTATTTTTGGATGTTATCTTACAATTGCATCTTCAAAAACAACTGATAAAAGAAAAAGTATAAGATGACTGAATTTTGAATCACAGGGGAGATTAGCTACTTTTAGAGAGAGGTATTATAAACATATTTCATTTTGCTTGAAACTTACAAATGATATAGCAGTAAATCCACCACTCTTCTTGACCCTATGGGTCATCATCTGCCGCTACCATAAAATCCTGCTGCCATGAAATAAAGAAAGGTCTAAAAGAACTTTAAAATGCTAATAGAAGTTTCCTGCCACCAAAGTACTTGCATTTCAATTGCCGTGCATGTGCTGTATTAGATTGGACTCTTAAAATTGCAAGGTAACTTTTATGCTACTATTTGAAAATGAATCTAGCTTCACTAATCTCAAATCCTGCTATCAAGATTCTAACATATTGTTCAATTTTGTATCTTTTAAATTAATATGTTTTTTTTTATTATTATATAAATAACATGTAATTTGCTCTTAAATAATTTATATAAATTTAATTCTCTCTCATGTGCTTTTAACTTCTTTTTTTCTTTTGGTGTGGTCATTTATTTATATATATTTATTATTTGATTTATATATCTGCTTGCTTATTAATATGTCAATCTAAAACAATCTGACGAATTGAATTTTCTAAAAATCCTTTCTTCTTTTTAAGTAAACCGTCATAAATCAAGTTTATTAACGTTTCCTTAAAATATAATGTATTGTTAATTAATACGTTCACCAGATTGTTTCATGAATCAACATTTTAGGTTTGTTTTTAATATAAAAATTGATTTGTTTAACTCTGAAAATCCAGAACTTAAGCTAATTAACACTTTGAAATCTTATAAAATATTATTTATTTAATTCTAAAATAAGGTGACTTAATTGTTATATATATATATATATAAAATATATATATATATATATATATATATATATATATATATATATATAACTGCTAGTTATTTTATTTATATACTCTTAAAATGTATGCTTAAAATATCAAATAAAGTACTTATATATTTCATTTATTATAAAATCACAAAAGTGGGATTGATTTATTTCAAATATCAGAAAAGGGATGGGGGTAAATCTTAATGTTTCTTTTACTAAGTAAAATCTTAACGTATATTTTATTAAATGAAATATTATCTCTCTATATATATTATAATTGCATAGCGCATTATAGTATTCAAACAAGGGTTATTTATTTTTAAAGCAGTAAAACTTTTCAAGGTCATTAGTGACATTTATCATATCGTACTGCATTCCTGACATATAGCCGATCTTTGTAATTATATATCTGTGCTTCTTAATCTGGGGGTTATGACAAGATTGAACCCATAGATTTCTTCTCATTCCATAGATAGTTGATCTATCTGGAACCATTTTTATTTCGTATAAAATGCCTCTGGCAGTGATCCCGTAAGTTTGGCACATCTATGCATATTCACTTCGTAGATAAAAGGGCCTCTCGCATTGGTTATACCTGCAAAAGTCTGGGCCATGCCATGCCTATCTACTTTTCTCTAAGCACTACCCAATAAGGGGGTGTGAGATTTCATTTTTCATTCAGAAGAACAACCTTTTCCTCTTAGTTATTTTAGTTATTTTACGCTATTATGTCAGCACTGCAAACTTCTTCGTATTATTATTTCTTTTGCTTCATGACCCAGTTTTAATGCTCTAATATTAAAATTGCGCTCTGCTTAATATATATATATATATATATATTAACTACTTCTAGTTTTATTAATTAAGTTTATTTCAATCATATACAATCTCACCATCGTAATTTATATATCTATGTTTAAGAGTATCTATATGCCTTGGGGAAAATAAAGCGTTTGTCTTGCTATTGTTTAAATAATTTTTCAATAAATATTTTGTCATAGTTTAAATATAATCAAATGTTTTCAGATGTATTTTATGTATTTTCATGACCATAATGGCAGGAAAATAATTCATATCATATGTATAATGAATTTCAGAATGCTCCCCTAAATCATATGTTACTCACCACATTTCAGAACCGTAAATCAGAGCATTAATGGCCATATTATGTAATCCTTTCTAATATTCGATTGGCATTTTAATGTTGGACCCACCAAAGATGTGTGTTTATTTGTAATATATTATTTAGCTAAGAAAGAGCATATGAGAACTAATAGTGTGAATGACACTATGTAATCACTTGTTCATTCATGCACACACTAATGTCTATAATTTATTTATAAATGTATAATAATTTTTTAGATGGATAAATGTATAATAACTTGTCAGTATATTAAAATATATTTTATTGTTTAACTTATCTGAGTAGTTCGAATTCCTTCTTTTCTCCACTTCCAAAAGTAAAGCCTGTTTATATGTATTTTAATATAGTCATAGTTAAGAGATGTCTCATTGTCTTCTCCGCTCTCCTAGTCAGCAGGATTTAAAATTAATTCTCATAGGCCATCACTATTATGTTATTCATTAGGTGTTTGATCTGGAGCTTATGGTGTGGGTTCGAATCCAGGTTGGTCCCTGACCTAAATCTTGGGATTGACTGGGTTTGAAGTACATTTTGTGAGTTCCAGCTGATGTTAGATGGATAAACATATTTTGACTGGCACATAGGATTTTTTTTCGGGCTTGGCACCCAACATGAGGCATCATGCACAGTGAAGATTAGAGCTGAAAGCGGAGGGGATGGCAGCTGAAGCACCTCAAAAATTACACAGACATGAAGTCGGTTAAAGACTATTGACCAAACTCTTTCTATTTTTCTCACAATAGATTTTGGCCCTATTTATACAAAACTCTAAGGTGTTCAAAGGATGTTTTTATCTTCTTTAAAACAATAATGAATATATGCATGTAAGATTTTTTTATGAGTTTGTATGACCAGTCATTGTAAAGTTTTTTCTCTTATATTTATACATCCAATATAATTATTTAATGTCATAGGTATATGTGTAAAAGGATGTAATTGTCAACACATGTTGAAAAGTCTGTTCTTGCAAAATATATATTTCTTGTAGATGAGAGTCGAGTGACCCAGCTTTTACTTGTACATTCTGTGGAATCTTATTAGCTGGTGCCCTAATATAAATTTGCTGACAGGTTTCATTTTAAAACACAGAATTTAAAGGTGAATTCGAACCTGGATTGAGTTGGTTGTAGTAGAGAATCGATATTAATTATGAACAAATTTTGTATAGTAATAAGCAAACATGTTGAAGATAATAATGACTATGTAATAATAATAAAACTCCAAGTCTATTCTAGGTGTGGGAGAACAGCCAAGACAAAATAGAAAGTGAAAAATTTAAGCAATACGGTAGTTTTTTTTTAAGTTTTTTTTTTGCCTTCCATGTTTATATATAAATAGTTAGAGATATAACCATATGTAGTGAACCAAATGTATTTTATATATATAACATAGGTGGCAGTTCATTACAGCAGGCAGATAAAATAAATTATGGAAGAGCAATCGAAAGAGTAGGGCAGGAGATAGTTGAAGATGGGGAAAATAAGTTTAGAAACCTTTAATGAAAAAAGAAAGGGCACTAGCATAAATAGTTTTTTTTTGGGCACCATTTATGTACAGTGTTGAACCGCTGAAACCACCAACTTATATGTATATATATATATATATATATATATATATATGTTTTGGCCGGTTTTAAACTACTTCATAATACATTTATAATCTTATAAAGGTTACATGAACGAACCGGCACAATCAAGCAAAATGGGAGATCTTATTGATAGCTTTAACTATCAACAATGCCCCATCTTGGCTGCTAGATTCAATCCCCTACTATCCAAACACTTTATTTGTTTCGGAGTAAACTCTGGGCACCATCTATCTATTCTAAAGAATAAACAACGTCTTTGGTCAGTAGGCTCATAATTCAGTGCTCGAAACCATCCCATAAACTAGCCCAGTCTAATTTTAATCAGTAATAAATTATACAAAATTGGTGGTGGAAAGAATTAATAAAAGGTTGGTAAAAAGACTTGACCGACAAATAAAGTTTAAGTTTTAAAGACAATTTATTAACTAACATTAAATCATTTTAAACATTCTATAAATTTAATATAATACACACACATTTTAAATTAACTTTTCTAGACTAGTTTAAATATTCTTGTAGATTTTAATAATAGAATGCTGGTATTTATCTGATTTAACTAATAACACTGATATAATGATCATGCACATATTAACTCATAATAATAAAGCAGTAATAGCATTTGAAACTTAAACACACATATCAATAGTTCATTTTATGTATGATAAGAGTTCATATAATTTGAATCTTGAATATTTGTGAATTACAGTGGTGGCTACTACGTATAAATGATAATAAATAAATGGTTACCTGGGATTTTGGGGAATGGGGATATTGCTTGTTGTTGACTGCTTCTGTTGCTTCTGATGGATTATATCTAACCGGTTAGATTTGGACGTTTCTTGAGGAGATTTTTATGCAAATCCATTTGTTTTATTTTGAAGACAGTTGAACGTTTGACGGAGGATTTCTGAGTTGTTATGCAGACATTATTTCACGGGCAGGTCTTGCTGATCTTGTTGGACTAAGGACTGAACAAAGAGCATATATTTCCATAGGTTGCTCAACAGTGCATGTTTGTTTCTGGATTCATATTAGAAATGCACTGTTATCAAGACTGTCACTGCAAACTTGACTAAATAAAACTCTTACCTCAACTGATTGTCCGATAAAATATTCAGTATTTATATCGATGAAGTGTTTTCCTTTTGATATCTTCCGGCAAATATCTGTTGTCGAAATTCTTTAACAATTAATCCTATGACAACGTGTTTTTGATTGATTGTTTAATTAGTACTAGCTATTTCAAAATGTGTTGTTTTCATATCTTTAATTAGTAGTGCACCACTGTGTTTTTTTTTGTAAATACATTTTTTATTTATTTCTAATATTTAATACTGATACATTTTTTTTACATTTGCACGCACATATATAATTTTACTCTACACATCAAAACTAGTTTTAAGATTATTTTTCTTCTTTAATTTAAATGAAGAGATTTATATATATTTTTAAAGCTTTTAAATTGTATTTCACTAATAATAATAAACTCTTTACTTCCTTTTTATAAAACCTTCAGTTTAACTTTAAGAAAACCCCCTTCCCACTTTAAATCAATGATTTTTCAACATTTATTTCAAACTCTTTTGCAAAAAAATTTTGTGTTTTAATAATTTTTTATGACAAAATTATTTTATATACATGTCCAATTTGGCCTTGGCACAATATATATATATATATATATATATATATATATATATATATATATATATATATATATATATATATATATATATATATATATATATATATATATATATATATATATATATACAAACATACTAACAAAATATTAGTTTTTTAAATATTTTATTATAAGTTATTTATAAAACTTCTTTTTAAATTGTTTTTTTTTCTATTAAATTGCATATTTTGTAAAATGCAACCATCATTTGTCCAAAGATAATTAAAGGGTTGGAAACATAATATTGTTTTAATATTGGGAAGGAATTTTTAATTAAAGTTTTATTGAAAATAAAATAGGAAATAAGATTAATAGATTTGGTTTTTGTTATAAATATTTTGTCAAATCAATTTCCAATCTGAAAATAGATTTGAATATATTTCTGGGACATTATCTTATGATTGCATCTCTCACAAAATGTAAGATTTTTTTAGGTCAGAAATTAGATTTTGGGCTAGAAATAAAAAATTAAAGGCATTCCACAAATCTGAGCAGGGTATAAAATGGGCTGATTTTAATCACCAATATAGCTTCTATTGAGAGAATTGTGCAGTTAACAGAAAATATGCTGGTTTGAAGTTTAATGTGATGATTGAATAGAAAGCCCATCACCTTTCTGACCCATGAGGGTCATCATCTGCTGCCATATTATCCTGCTGTGAAGAATGAAGTAAAATCCCAACCTTAGATCTTTGGAATGCTGATCAGAAACTTGCTGCCACCTAAGAACTCACATCGATCTCTACCTGCCATACACAAGCTGACTCTTTAAAATGAACTCTTAAGAAATTGTGCAAGGTAATTATCTTCATGCTGCCTAAAACTAAATCTATCGTAACTAATCTCATCAAACTTTCTTTTATGAGTGATTTAACTTTGTAGCTTTATACTATGTAAAAATGTAATTTGCTCTAAATAATTTCTATAAATCTAATTCTCTTTTATATGCTCTAACTTTTTTTAACTTTGGTGCAGTCAATTATTTATATGTAGTTATTACTTGATTTTATATGTATGCTTTTATCATTAATATGCCAATCTCAAGCAATCTGATGAGCTTAATTTCTCATTATCTTTCCTTTCCTCCTTTTAATTAAACCTCCATGAATTAAAGGTTATTAATGTCCTCTCAAATCATAATATATTATTAAGTAGTATACTTGCCAGATTGTTTTTTATGAGTCAACATTGTATTTTGTGTTTTTGTATCAAAATTATTTGTTCAACTCCAAATAGAATGAAATAATTCTACACAGGGTTAAACCATCACTCAAGCTAATTAACACTTTGAAATCTTTTAAAATGTTATTTATTTAAATTCTAAAAAAGTTGACCTATTAGTTGTTTTCTATACAACTCCTAATTTCTTTTATTTTTCATACTCTTAAAGTATCAAATATTTAAATATTCTAGTTATAATAAAATTCACAAAGTTGGGATTGAATTATTTTTAAATAGCAGAAAAACAAAGGGGTTAAATTTTAATGCTTTTTACTAAATAAAATGATGTATATATTATAATGATGTAGCATATTACTCATATAAATTATGGCATTCAAACAGAGGTCATTTATTACTAAAGCAATACATCTTATTCATTGTCATTAATGACATTTATCTATACTGCATTACTGACATTCAGCTTATTATTGTGAATATATATATATATATTACATGCTTATAATTGTGAATATATATATATATATTACATGCTTCTAATCTGGAGATTGTCACAAGATCGAACCCATAGATTTCTCCTTATGTCCTGTCCCATGGATAGTTGTGCTTCCTAAGACTTTTTCTGTATAAAAAGGCCTCTGGCATTGGTGGTTCCAGTAAAGCCTGAGCCATGCCAATCTTATCCACTTTTCTCTAAGCACTGCCATAAGAAAGAAGTCTTAGACTTTGTTTTAGTCCAGAAGCATGACTTTTCCCTTTATTTCTTCACCATAATGCACCAATTCTTCAGTTATTATTTCTTTTGCTTCATGACCCAGTTTTGATGGTATAATATTAAAATTGCACTCTGCTCATATATATATATATATAAATTCTGAACACTACTATCTATCATATATATATATATATAAATTCTGAACACTACTATCTATATTAATTAATAATATTATTTTAGTTTTATTATACATTCCCACCGTTGTAGTTTATTACTTCTGTATTTAAGAGTATATGCCTTGGGGAAAATTAAGTGTTCTGTCCCTTAAATATTAATTAAGAGAATTTTCTGTAAATATTTTACCATAGAATCAAATACAATTTTCAAATGTATTTTATTTATTTTTATGACCTCAATGGTGTGAAAATAGTTTTTCTTATACATATAATAAATCTCATAATGCTCTCTGAAATAATATATTAGTCACCATGTTTCAGAACAGTAATCCAAAGCGCTAACAGCAATATTATGTAATATTTTAATAAATGATTGGCATCTTAATACTGTACCCACCAAAGATGTGTGTTAATGTATATATACTATTTAGTTAATAAAAGAGCATATGAGAACCCTTAGCATGGATTTCCTATGTAATTATCTATCATTGTAGACAACTTGCTCATTCATGCACACATAAATGTATATAAATAATTTGTCATTTTATTAAACTATTTTATTATCTAAACTTATTTGAGTCATTCAAACTTCTTTTTTTTCCACTTCCACATGTACAACCATCCATGCGCCTATTTAATTATGTCCTAATATAGTAAATAAGTCCCATTGTCTTCTCTGCTCTGCCAGTGGGCCAGATTTTAAAATAAATACTTGTGTGCCATCATTATATGTTATTTATTAGGTGTTTGATCTGGGGCTTAAAAAGTGGGTTCAAATCCAGGTTTGTCCCTGACCTACATCTCAGGCTTCACCAGGATTGAAGTACATTTTGATGAGTTGCAGCTCATGTTTGATGGATCAAGATGTTTTGACTGGTACACTACTGAGATACTAAAAATACCAAATTGTATCAGCAAATATGATGGTACATGTAAATTTTCTTCTATTTGGAAAAATAAAATAAAAAACACATTTCCCTGAATTTTTATTTATTTATTATTTTTCAATTTCATACACCTATTTGTCAGCTATTTGATTTCCAGTGCCTTTACAACTATTTTTATTAACACTGGTCATGGCACTATAGTTTTCATTTCCCAGTTGAGGTCTTATGTGATGAACTTGAAACATTGGAATTTATAAACTAAAATCGTGCATGGATGAATCTGCAAAACATGTCATATATTGAACCAGGTCATTTTAAAAGGAGGTGTTTAATTGAATTTAAACTGTATTTAACATAATTGTAAAGTTTATATTTTTAATGTTACATGAACAGACTGGCCCTTCAAGCAAAGGGGAGAATACCATCAATGGCAGAGCTGTCAATGATACCCACAGTCAGACTGATCTATACAGATCATAACACAATCACATTTCCAGCCCATGACCCACCTTGACTATGAGATTCAAACCTCTGCCATCAAAAGCATTTTATTTGTTTAGAGGTAAATCTCAGGTGCCAGCTAATCATAATTTATAATTAGCATGCCTGGATGACAGGCCCACAATCCAGTGTTTAAAATATCCCATAACTAGCTCATACTTTGTCTCAGGGTCCAGCATATTTACTTAACACATAAAATAACTCTACACCAATGTCCTGCTGATACAGTGACAAAAGAGAAAGAGATAAAATAGACAAAGTAACAATTAAGGCAAATATTAATATTCAATGATTTACCACACATATTTAATATAATACAAAATAATACAATAAATTTTACATAAGAAAATAAATTACTTTAGGCTATAGTAATAACAGTCCATTAATTAAAGTTCATTTAATTCTATGATTAATTTCCTCCATTATGTTTCAATCTGTATTAATAATCTGACCAAGGTATTTGTAACTGTTAACTTCTTCTTATTCATCATAATCAATCTTTATTTTCATATTTTGAGCAAGGATTAAACATTACTTTAGTCTTTTTAACATTTATCTTTAGTCCTACTTTCCTACTTTCATCTGATAACTCCTGCAACATTTCCTGCAGCTCTGAAGCATTATTTGCAAAAACAACTATATCATCTGTGAAATCTAAATGACTTAAATAATCACCATTTACTTTCACTTCTTTAGTTTCCCATTTTAAACCACAAAATACTTCTTGCAGCATTGCTGTAAAAAGTTTTGGAGATATGGAGTCACCTTGTCTTACAACTTTCTCAATGTTGACTTTCCCAGTATCATTATGTAATCTAATGGTTGCTGTTGCATTTTTATAAATATTCTTTGAAATATGACAATATCCTGGATCTATACCTTGATGATCCAATGCTTTAATCACTGAAGAAATATTTATAGAATCAAATGCCTTTTCATAATCTACAAATCCAAAACATAATGACATCTCATATTCATTTGTCCTTTCTATAACTTCTTTCAGTACCTGAATATGATCTACTGTACTAAAATCACTTTTAAATCCAGCTTGTTCTCTTGGTTGGTGAAAATCCAATGTTCTCTGTAGACGAGTTGTAATTACCTTGGTAAAAATTTTATATAAAACTGATAAAAGGCTGATAGGTCTGTAATTTCTAATATCTTCTTTATCACCTTTTTTAAATATTAATATTATTACTGCATTCTTCCAATCATCTGGTACATCTTTATCATTTAGACATTTGGTATATAACTTTGCTAAAAAAAATTATGTTTCTTCACCTGCTTCTTTTAATATTTCAATTATAATTCCATCATTGCCTGGAGCATTTCCTTTCTTCATACATTTAATAGCATTTCTCATTTCTTCATTTAAAATTCTGGGCAATTCGGAAGATGTAATAGATATAGGAGGTACTTGTTCTTTATTACTATATAATTCTTGATAAAAAATTTCTACCAATTTCATGATGTCATCTCTCTTTTTAGTAATAATTCCATCTTTTTTTCTTATTGCAGATATAAATTTCCTACCAATACCAAAATGTTGTTTTACATTCTTAAGACTTTTATTTTCTTCTACAGCTTTTCTCGCTAGTTCACATTTATACTTTCTTATATCATTTTCAACTCTTTTCCACACCACTTTACAAAATTCGAGATATACAATTCTTTTTAATGCATCATTTTTGTATATCTTCATATTTCTTCTTTTCTTTGTAAATTCTCTAGTATCAGTAGAAATTTTATTGGTCAATTGCTTCTTTTTTCTACCAGCTATCTTTGTTGCAGTTTTTAAAAGTGTATCAGTTATTTTCATATTAATTTCATTCAACTCTGAATCATTTTCAAAATCTACTAATACTTGAAACTGATTTGTAAGTTCTAATTTAAATTCATTAGAATGTTTCTGAAAATTAGGAATATCAACTGTAAATATTGTTTTTCTTAACAATTTTTGTCTTTCTAGTTTTACATTAACACGTATCTTGCACCTTACTAATCGATGATCACTTCCTGTGTTAAATCTATTAAGAACATTACAATCTTGAAATATGTATTTCCTGTTAGTCCAAATATAATCCAATTCTGCTGTACCTTCATTTGGATGCTTCCATGTCCATTTTCTTTTAACATTTTTCTCAAAAAAAGAATTCATAATATAAAGTTTTTCTTTTTCTGGAAACTCCACAAGTCTATGTCCTCTCTCATTTCTATTACCATAACCAAAATTACCTACAGCACTTTCATCTCTCATTTGTTTACCAATTCTAGAATTAAAGTCTCCCATAACAATTTTAAAATGTTGTTTACTCTGATCAAATGTCTTTTGTGCATCCATATAAAAATCTTCTACTACTTCATCACTATGAGAACTTGTTGGGGCATAAACCTGAATTATCTGCATTTGGTATCTGCTATTAAGTTGTATAACTAATCTTGCCACTCTGTCTGATAACACCATCAATCTCCACAATATTGTTCTTCCACTTTTTATTTATAATGAATCCTACTCCACTTGTATTTCCAATATTTGTGCCTTTATAATAAAATATATGTCCACTTTTTAAATCAATTGTCTCTTCACCTTTTCTTCTAACTTCACAAAGTCCAATAATATCCCATTTAATATAAGACAGTTCTTCTTCTAATTCTTACAATCTTCCTTCACTTGAAAGTGATCTGCAGTTATAAGTACCTAAATAAAAAGTTGTTATCAAATGGCAGCCTGGGTCCACAATCAGGGGATTCTTAGCACCCTCTGCCTTCGGCCTCCAACCGCTGCCTTGGTTGGTGACTTTACAGCCGCCTAGTAATAATGGCCATTATATATATATATATATATTGTAACGATATATAAATATGTCGTTACATTAATTTAAAATAAAAACTTAAAGTTCGCAAATAAAAGGAAAAAACTAAACGCTAAAATTAAAATGTTTGTTAAACATATATATATATTCGCACAGATGCTAAACTTTAAAAATATTTTTTTCATAAACAAAAAAAAAAGTATTTGAACGTATTTTTTTTAAATAAAAATATACAAGATTGAAATATAAAAATATTTTAATAAAAAAATAATGTAAGTTAAAATAAAAACAGGTATTAATTAATTCCTGTAATCTGTAAATGGAAATGATTGTTTATTAATTATCTAAAAGCTGTGTAATTAAAAAGTCAGATGAAAAGTTAGATAAGAGAAGAAAGAGATTTTAGCTTGACCAATGGAAGCAAATAAAGGCCCGGACCATAACGAAAAAACAGAACAGTGACGTTTTTGTTCATGGAATCCATAGGAGGACTATAAAAAGAAAAAATATTGAGTTCCAGTCAGTTTTCCAACTTGATTTTGGTGAGTCGAGCGACAAGACACACTTGTCGTATTCACTCATTTATTTTAAAAATGCAAAGACTGTGATACCAGAACAGAACCAGCTAATGCTACCTCCAAAATATCAGACCGGTCTTCCAGGAAAGTCTCTGTGGGAATTGCCAATGGGAACATGGACTCTTCTACCATAAGCTATATGAAATGAACAATTATTGAAATCAATTAAGAACTTTCATCAAGTTTTACAAATTAATAAACAAGCCAACTTAAATGTTAAAATGGACTCTTATCTGACTTTTGTAAGTTTTTAAATCAAATTAATAATGTTTAACTTTATATGTTTTCCGATTGATAAAAATCATTTCCATTTTTTTTCTTTCTTATTTTATAAATTGTTTAAATTTTAAATGATGAAATTTAGGTTGGGTATAGACGTTGCATAGATTCGTTAGCGGTTGATAATGTTGTGGTTGTCACATTCGATTAGAATATATGGGTCAACGATATCACTGCAAGCATCTTACGATGAAAGCTAATGGGATTTGTATATTCCCTATGCAAGTGATGTTTATCGATGACTTTGTATTTTGATCGGTTGTGTTTAATTTGGAATGTTTTTGACCGTGGAATCTGTGCAGCTGATCTGTACTCAACATTTTAAAACAAATTTTATAAAATGCATTTGTGCGAACGTATTTAAATGTTAAATTTAAGTCGGGCGTGAATGGCTATATAGATTTGTAAAGTTATATTAGGGGAAGGTAATCTTAGGTTATTTGTGTCATTGTTGAATTGGGTCAATGGATTGGATATATTTGTGTAATTAGTAGATGTAGTATAAGTTTCGCTACATGCAGAATCGCTGAATACACCGCACCAACCCTTTGCCTATGGATGGGATTGTAAGTCGGCAAAAAGGATCGCAGTCCCTTCCTATGGAGTTTTTATTTTATTGTTCTTCTTGCTATACAGACGTCATATTCCTGTATTGGACAAGAGTCAATGTTTTCTCTAACTATCCTGTCCAGATGTCAATTCCTGACAGTATAGTATATTTGTGCTGTTGTATTTTCATGCTACATTGAATACATAAATGTATCAGATGGATTGATGCCAGTTTGACTGCGAATTTTAGCCTAAGGTTAAATAGGGATAGAATGTTTTATTTTCAAATGCAAATCTATGTAGTCTATTCATACTTGACCATCTAAATAAAATATTAAACTCATTGAAATTTATGTAAATGTACAATTAAAGAGTAATATAAAAATCTAAAAAATGTTAAACCTATTCCTCGAATTTAGAATGATTTTATATGTGCGTAAATAAATATTTTTATGTGTTAATTTCTGGCAGTGGCTTTTATTCTTTTATATTTAAGATATAAAATTTATATTTTATTATCTCTGCTACTCCACTGAGCTAGTGACTTGGGCTAACGATCGGAATATTTAAATAAAGTGGAATCTTAACAGCGCGTATCTGCCTACTTTATAAATTTTTCTAGGCTCAAATGCCTAGATGGCGCCCTGGTAGTTGCAGATATCGTTTTTGCAGTTAGATTCGATCTTCACTTGCATTTCGATCGTTATAATATATATATATATATAAACGCTAGAAAAAAGTTTGTTTGCTTTTCTTAATAGATGAAATAAATCAATCACTATTATTGGAATTATAGCTATTAAGATGAACAAAAATCAAATTAATATAGTCAAGCATTGGTGGCCTAATGGTAAGCATAGCTGTCTTTCAAGCAGCAGGCCCTGGTTTGCTTCCCAGTCAACACATTTGACACACGAAAGGAAATATAAAATTAAAATATCTATTATAATACCATGTAGAGTAGTAGTATATATAAACTTTATTCATTAATGCATACCCAAAATTCATGCATCTCATTTTTTTTTTTTTTAAAGTACAGTTGATTTTCATTACAGCTATGAAGACAGAAATCACACACATACATAAATTTGATATTAGTGAAAATAGATCAAATAAAAGATGTTAGACTCACTACAATAAAAAAGAACAACTAAAATATTTATTCAATAATTATATTATGAGAATTATATAATCAATATTAAATTCAGTTCGAATAATAAAATTTAACATAGTCTTTAAATGTGTAAATATGTGTGCGTGAAAGCTTTGTGTTAAAAATTTAGTCAATTCAAATAGTTATAAATGCAAAATAATTAAACAATATTGTTTTATTCTAAGAGATTATTTATATGATAATAATTAAAAGAATTTAGAATTTTAAAATTTCATAAAATAATTATTATTATTTAATATTCTAAGATTATAAATTATTTATTTGCTAAATAAGTGATTGTGTATTTTATTGAGGATGAATAGTGTACAATAGAGTATAATATTAAACTTGCAATATTTTAATTTTCATTTGGTGGCTTTGTGACTCTCCAGATGTTCAGAATCACCTGCATTCAAAGGTTTCCATAGCAATGAAAATGATTTTCCCAGGACAAACTTAAAGAACAATGTATTGTGGATTTTTGATTATAACATAGACCATATGACTACAAGTTATAAATGTAAATCCCTTGTTAAAATTTTAGTAGCCTTTGCTAAACTACAGTACACAAAGAATACTGCCATTTAAATCTAAAATAGTCATCCTGTTAATCTGCTTTATCATGGAAGAGTCGAGAAATCTCTAAGGCATTTTTCCTACCTGGCAATGTGTTTTTTCATTGCCTTAATTAGATAAATTATGACAGTAATAATAATTATCACAACATATTATTCAAAACAAAACAAAATTTGAATATTTTTAAGTCAATAATGGAATTTTTAAATTGCTTATGGGATGCTACTAAACATAATTATATTTCAGTAATCATGTGTGTCTTTTTAAAAACCATAATAACTTGTTATATATAATATTGACTACATGAATTGTTACAAATTTTTATTGGTTTATGGATTAATCTGCTGTATTTGTGCTTATATGTAAAAATGTTTAATATTGCAATGAAAATTAGTTAAACTGATTTGAGTAATTTATATTAAGGCTTATGTAATGAATTTGCATAATGAGTATGTGCTTAATGAATTATTAATTACAACTTTAAATTGTCTTAAATTGATTTGGACTTCTTATTCTTTGCTTTGTCTTATTCTTTACTAAAAGAGACCAGAACTATAGCTGAATAAATTCAACTTGCTTGAGCTATGAATTATCCAATTCATGCATATATGCATGAGATAAGAACTACAAGGATATACTCAGATATTGCTTCCTAAAGCATTAAATTATCAAATTAATAGAATAATAAAGTTCTAGAACCAGCTTCCAGATAATTGGATTTAAATTATTAGCATTATATCTTGAAAAGTATGCCAGAGACGTCATCATAAGTTTATACATAAAGTTGCTACGTAGTTGAATTACCATAATAACTTAAACTGAAATAGCAATAGGTGTGACTTTTCAAAATATTTGGAAATCATATGCTTGAGATTTACTATAAATTTAAATCCCGGAATGGATTACTCTATAATGTGGTTTAATATTAAATGCGTATTATTATAAATATTTATTACTATTAAAAAACTACAACTTTACTTGGATACAATCCAAAATGCTTAAATGCACCTTAAGAAATGTTCTTTAAGCTGCAAATGGAAATGTGGATTAGTAGTGAAGGAGATTATATAATGGATTTTATTCTTGATTTGTTTTAAATATATATTTTATAATTATTGTTTATAAATATAATCTGAATATTTTTAATAAAATGCGGGGATGACGAAGGTACAGATAATTATGAAACTTATTAATAAAGTTGAATATAAGTATAATATTTGTTATCATATTTTGCATTGAAGATATCTCACCAACACTTTAATATTTAATTTACTATATGTTTTATGGGTCTTTTATTTTAGCCTCATGCTGTTTGATGACTAAATAACTAAGAGAATGTTTTACCGTTTATTTGTGTATAGGAAAAAGTGTATGCGATTTAATAAATGCTATATTGGGCAGTAAAGTACTCTCGGGGCAATGCTGAGTTGAAGTACTACATTTTAAAAAAAACAGTATAATTTAAAAAATATAGCAAGTCATGCCAAGCAAACATATAATTGTCAAACTTTATAAAATCGTACATGGTATAAATTAATACTATTATTCTCTTATTATCCATAAACTATTATCATCTGAACATTTACATTTTGCTTTTGCATCTCTCATATAATAACTTAATGACCCCATTTCTCCTTCAATTGCCTCCTTCATCAGTTGCTTTGTTTTTTTCACTTTATTTATCATTTTTTCTCCCATTCATCCAAGCAATTTCTCTGATTATTTAAGATAATTCCTAAATAGTTATGCTTATTCATCACACCTATTATATCCCCCAATAAAAATTTTGTCTCTTCCCTTTTGTCAGTATTAATCATCATTACTATTGATTTTTCTCTCACTAAATTTAATTCCCAGCCCTTTACCCAACCGTGTATCTGTTTTCAGTATAACTTTCATATCTTCCCTATTTTCTCTCCACAAAAAGATATCATCAACAATTAAAAGACCTGATATTGTATATACTCTTTTGCATTTTAATAATGTTTTTCTATTGCTCTCTCCATTTTTTTTCAGTATGACAAAAACCAAAATAGGTGGCATAGAGCACCATTGCCTTAATCACACCCCATTTTTCACTTTAACTGATTCTATATTATCTAATTGATATATATAATATTTATTTTCATAAAATCTCTTAATAATATCCACTAAAGCTCCATTCATTCCCAAATTTACTAAATTTACCCATAATCTATTTCTATTTACTATATCATAAGCCTTCTCTATATCTATAAAGACTATAAATAACTCCCTACCTATATTCCTACTCACATCTTTAAGTTGTGTGACTACAAAAACTATTTCCTATATCCTTATCCGATTGAAAACCTTCTTGCATTTCTTCCACTGTATTATTTTCTGCCATCTACTCAACAACCCTTCCAGCATCATGTATGCAAAAACATTATATAATAGTGACATTATCACTGTCAGTCTATACTTGTTTAATTTTCTATGATCCTTACTATTTCCTTTAAATAATAGCCTTTCTTTTATATTATTCCAGATATCTGAAAATTATTATTATATGCTATTTTATTAAAACAATGTAATAGATTCAATTTTGCCCTATTTTCTAAATTCATCACCATCTCTGCTACCCATTCGTCTAAACCTCTTGCCTTTCACTTTTCTGTTTCTTTGCTGCCTCATTCAATTCATTTTCTATAAAGCTAATATTTTCATTACTGTATACTATTTATATTTATTATCACTCTGTCCTTCACATCTAACATTTTTTTCCATATATCCATTGCATACTTATTTGAGATTGACTTTATTCCCTCATTAAGTACTAATACTATTTTTCTCTTCCCTATATTTTTCTTTTAATATATTTCCAATATATTTTACTCCCATCTCTTCCACTTTTATTAATATTCTCCAATAATTTACTATTTACTTTTTCATTCCCTAATTATCTATTTTAGCCCACTTTTTCCCTCTCTTTTACACTTTTACTAAGTCTCACTTTTATATTCCTTTTATTTTTTTTGAATATTCTCACACAAAACCCTATTTGCCACTTTTTCTACTTCACCACACAAGTTCTTACATTCTACAACAACAAACTCTTCCATGATTTATTCTATTCTTATTTTATATTCTTTTAACTTATTCTTATCATTCATTCTCCATTTACATCTTTCACTATTCTTTCTGCTGTTATTACTATTTTTCATCACATTACTTACCATTTTTATTATAAAAAAAATCATGATCACTATTACATACTCTCTCTTTATTAGCAAACATTTTAATTTTCCATATTTTTTCCATTCCCTTTTCCCCCTATGGATATTATTTACATTACAATAAATATAATTAAGAAAATATATACATTAAATATAATTTATTTTAAGTATAATTTAAAATGGGCATTATTAGATTATTGAAACTTAAAAATTATAATCTTAAAAAGAAAAGAAAAGATTATCATTGTGTTGTAGTTGTTTTTATAAGATTATTTGCGAGTATATATTATGGTGGGGGGGGGGACTTTAATAAGTTTAATCATTTTATGTACATGTATGTATTTAATTAATTATATTTAATGTATGTAATTTAATAATTATATTTATTGTAATGTAAATAATGCCCATTGGAAAAGTTACTGTGTAGGGTAATTGGTAATTAGTAAAGGGATGGAGCAGAATATGGGAACACTTAGAGTGGGAAATGGAAAATTAAGTGGCTAATATGTTTATCTGGGCTTAATTGTTCAGATATTATTGACTTCGTTTAAGGAGAAGCCACAGTACATTACATCACATCACATCACATCACCGTGTGATTGTGTAAAAAAAAAAAAACATCTTGAAATGTTTCCATTAAGGAATGAAAACCGGATTGATACAATATTATTTTTATTTTATTTTTATTAATAGTGAGTCGTCTATTTCAATTTTGTTTTAAATTGATTATTTTTAAGTTTAAATATAATGTTGTATGGTAATTGCAAATTATTTTTCTCATTAACGTTTCAACTGTCTTCTAGAAGTTTAAAATATATATAATGCAATTTATTTTATAAATTATTCATATTAAAGATGACGAAAATGCTTGAATGATATGTATTTCTGAAAAAGAGATTGGAGTGATAAGGAGAAATAGCAATTTCATCTATGTATATACAATAGTATCCTCAAAACTAATGAAGTATATATAAGAATATCTATGACTAATTGTTTGTAACAAAAAGAATAAAAACAAAAATGCTTATTTGCTATTTAGACATGTATAGTATGTGTGAAATTCAATTTTTTTAATGCTTTAAATATTTGATTCAAACAATAAGTATTGGAACTTGTAGCTTTTTGGTATCATAGATATGGACCTACTATATTCTGTTATGCCATTTGTTATATATTTTACTTAAATTCTAAATACTGTTGTCAAGCATTGTTGGTCGAGAGGTCAGCGATAGCCATTTTATAAGCAATTGTTCCGAGTTAGCGGGTTCGCTTCCCGGTTGATGCTATGACACATTTGAACAAAAAAAAATCTAAATACCGTTTTTGCAGATATGTATAAAGGGTATTTACTTTGTGATTTTCTTTATGATGTACAAGAATTTTCTCCTTGATTTAAAATTATATTAAGAGAAATTGCATTTATTTCTTTTAAAAATGACTGACCGAAAAATATATTCATATTTGTGCAACTTTATTTAGTATTTGTCAGTTACATCTGACCATAAGTTATAATTATATATACATATATTTTAATTAAATACCACATAAATATAAAATATAGGAACTATTTATTTACGCTCCCTATAAAAATTCTTAGAAACCATCAGTTTCTATATATGTTTATATAAATATCTATAAATTTTCATAGAGGGGGTAAATAAATAACATTACTAATTACATATATATAATACTTTTTTAAAAAATATTTATATTATTTATACTGAGAAAACCTTAAAAATATTAAAATACAATAGTACTTATATAGCCTTTAATATTAGTGTATTTTAGTCAAGGAGTTAACGTACTTATATATGTAAAAAAATTATTTTCAGAAATACCTCCTGAACTACAGTTTTTAAGTAAGTATAGAATTTATTTATTTTTTTACTTTTAGTATTAGAATATGTGATAAACTCGCAGTAGAAGTATTTATATAATGTCACACCATTTAATTTATATTATGCTAAAAGGATAACTTGATACACCCACACACACACACATGATGCATGATAAAAACTCACTATTTTTTTTTCTTTTTATCATTCATCATTATTTTTATTCATTATCTAACCACTGCAGGGTGAAAGCCACCCGAACTTTAATGCAGTTTTTATAATCAATAGCCTATTTTTGTCTACATCATACCATCAAACTTCATTATTACACATATCTCACATATTGTCTTTCTCTAGGTCTTTTATAACAATTTAAGATCCAATTGGTAACTGCCCATCTAGTACCAACTTTTCTAGAAATATGTCTACTGTAGCTTCATATGATTCTGGTAATTTTTTTAAATGCTGAAACGTCAGCATTTAGCTTTTTCACTACACGGAATATCCCGCTAAATAGTAATAATATATATATGTCATATATATATATATACTATATATATATATATATATATATATATATATATATTTTATTCACAAGCCTTCTGGCAACCATTAATTACTCTGGCTTGCACTGCCTGTTTAAATAGCAGTTATAAGCAAGCATAAGAAAAGATGATCATATGATATTTATTGGTTTAATACTTACATGTCTTCAAAATCAGATCTTTAACTAAAGAAACTATATGAGCCTAAACTAAATTCAGTGATAAAGGCTTCAGGTACTTTCTCTTGTAACATTTATCATAAAAAATAAATAAGCTTGTTTAGAGCTATTAGCAGGCTTTTTATATATTACATATTGGTAATGGAAGATATATACATCATGTGACATGTGACTGATTTTTGCTAATATTATAATTTTGCTATTAGGGCTTTGGTTATATTAAATTGCTAAGCCTACTAATATATGACATCACTGAATTTAGTTCAGGCTCATATACTTCCTTTAGTTAAAGAGCTGAATTTGAAGACATGTAGAGGTTTGAAGATTTAGATTAAGAATTAGATGAATGCTTGGCTTGAGTTAGTATTTTGAATCTAATTTCCAAGCTCCTCACTGAAGAGAGCCATAGCTTGAAACCTGTCTGGGGATGGGGGACAATCATAGATAAAGGCTTCAGGTACTTTCTCTTGTAGCATTTACCGTAAAATATATTACATATTGGTAATGTGAGCTATATAGGTCATATGATATGGAGTGATTTTTAAACTAAAATTATAAATTTTGCTATTAGGTCTTTGGCTATATTAATTGCTAAGTCTACAAATATATAGGATCACTGTATTTAGTTCAGGCTCATATATTTTCTTTAGTTAAAGAGCTGAATTTGAAAACATGTAGGTGTCTGAAGATTTTGATCTTTTTCTTAATATTTAAGAATTATATAAATGCTTGGCCTGAATTAGTATTTTGAATATTATCTTATTTTAGAACTGGAACACGAGAGTCCAGATTGTTTTATAAGCTGCTCTGATCCCCAAACAGGATCTCTTATTTATTTTATGTAGCACTATAGTCTCAGAAGTTATGCTACAAATCGCCAGTTCACCCTCCACAATATTATTTGTTCGGCATTGATCCGAACATCAGATCTAGTTTATATAATGCAATCTGCATAAAGAGCATATTTATTGCTCATTACGTAATAATAATAAATTAGTTACATGTGTTAGTTATCATCTTGCAAGATTTGCTTATTAGCAAATCTCATAGGGCTGGCATACCATAATTAAGGCAATGATTAGATCATAGGTTAATAAAATATATAATTAACTCTTTTAAATTATAGTACATCAAATAGGATTCTGTTCTTTAACTTGCTCATCATTGTTACACCTAATGCAGTTTTTTTTTTATATTATTTGTCTTATATTTTTATAATTAAAAATTTTAAACTTATAAATGTTTAGTGTGTTATTCGTAATTCATTACCAAATCTATCCAAATCTACTATGATTTAGTACTAGTTATTAATATATGCATTGTCTAGCCAGCAATGGATGTGTGTGTTTAATTATACTATCAGTAATTTAGTCATTTATTCCCTGAGTCTCTTGCTCCACCCTTTGCTACTGCCAGCACGTGAATTAAGAAACACCGAGCATAACCTCATATATGTCATTCATAGGGTAGTAAGTCATGGAGTGTTGGTGGAGGATCTGCATTGCCATCTGGTTTGAGGTCTCAACCCCTTATCTAGATCAGCCTTGGTATAATTTTCCAGAACTCTGGATTTTGTTTCATGAATGTACAAATCTGACCGTTACCATATATATATATAGCCTCATTTTGCACAACTATATATATATATAGCAATCAAATGATAACAGCCCAGGATTATCCATATTAAAAATTTTAAATATGTTGTCAAGGCAATATGTATTCCATCTTTAACTCTGTGTAGAATCTTAATATAGACAAGAAAGTTGACACTTGAAATGAAACAAATTCAGACTATCATATTTCTAGAAATATAAATAACCCCCATTAAACAGTGAAATATAATCTCTTTTGAAATAAATAAATAAATAATTACATCTTGGCCATGTGGTTTGAAATTCAGATTTTATTCACGTAGTGTTACTAAAAAAGGATAACATCGGGGAGAGTGATTTGAGATTATATATGTGTGTGTGTGTGAAAAGTGCCAACATTGATTGGTTAATTATTCTAATGCAATATCAAAATTCTTAAAAGTTTGCAGTAAGTAAACTTGTTGACTGGTAAGTTTGTTGGGATTAAATTGTATCTACATGTATCAAAACATATGTTCATCAAAATGAGCAGTCGCGTAAATATTCTTTAAAATATTAATACTTGAGGCACTTTTAATGTGATTCATTAAATGTATGAGAATTAAGAGTTTACATTAAAATTACTTCACCTCACACATTGATGTATCTGCGTTTGATTATTTATCGATTGTAAGAAGGGTTCAATTTATTGGTTTATGTATATATATATAATGCATTTGTTTATTTATTTTCATATAAATATGTCGCAATGCCTATAGTATTCATAAAACTTTTCTCGATGTTTCAAATGGCAACGCTTAATGAAAAAACATCAACACAGATAGGTACGTTTCTCTCAATGCAACCCATGCCATTCGTAACTCACTAAATAAGTTGAGACATCAACAATTATAGTTTCCTTATTTCTATTAAATAATCTGACAGAGATCAATATGATCTTAAAGTCTTAAATGCAAATTTATCACACAATTTAACTAAAGCCTCCTTTGTATTGGCTGCATATTATCGAAATAGAAATTATTTTTATTAATAAAATTATTGCTTGAAACATTGGAAAATTTTTGTAGATGTTTAAATTAAATAACGTTTGCAATATATATATATATATATGGGTCGTTAATTCATTTTTTATTTTGTTTTATTTTTACAGAATCCAAACATATAGATAATTAAATGTTTATGTTTCATTGTATGACCACTTTCCAGTTTGGTGACTTATTTCGTTATTTAAGTTTTGGATTTCAAAAAAATAAGGAAAATTTTAAAAAAGTACTGGATTAAGAAGCTATATATCTATAAATATTAAAGTAACTGGATAAAATTTGAAAAGATAATTTGGATTTTGGATATTGGAACTTTAATTATAATTTTTCAGTAGATTTTTAAATAATAGGGAGAATTAACAAATGTAAGATATAATTATATTAATCTTTCTCCAGTGATTCTATCAGTTGATTATTATTAATAATACTATTATTATTTATATCGCTATCTTTATCTTTATGTACAATTTATTTCAGTTCCGCTTAAAGAAGATGGTAACAAATCTTCAGGTAAATGTTTATATATTTTGATACATTTTTAAAGACCATTATTTACTATTTACTTATTCCAATAATTACAAATTTTTTCATAAAAAAAATAATTGAAATATTTAATAATTTATATTTTATATTTTTTTTATTATTGTTATATATGAATGATAATTTACCATCATCATCAACATTATCATTATCATTTCAACCATTATCAAGACCTGCAGGATGAAGATCTCTCCACACCAACAAATTTTAATATTTTATTGCAATTATTTCACATATGATATATATTTCAAGATTTTTTTACAAAGTTCTGTAATCCAATTTAATATTTCAACTATTCATATATTATCATGTCGTCCAGCAATATGGCCAGCCTCAATTCCATTTCATTTTCTTAATTCTTTTAATGAAATCAATGATATTGATTTATTTTTTAAAGTAAATATTTTATTTCCAGTCTCTTCCTATACTTTAGACAAGTATCTTCCATAAGGTTTGAACGGTCTAAAGTATTTGCATTGCTCTTCCCTTACGTACATATGGCTCATATCCTTAAACAAAAACTTGCAAAGTAAATATTTCAAACATCTTTTCAAATACGCTGGCATACTTCATTTTAATATTAAATTATTTCTATCGAAAATTCTTCATCCAAATATAATATCTGTGATTAATTTTATCAGTTCTGTATTATTTTTTATTTATAATCTGACAAAAATATTTGTGGTTGGTAAGTTTTTCTACTTCATAACTATCAATCTTTATTATCTTCGTCTGATGGAACACATTCAACATTATTTTTTATCTTTATCCTTAGTCCTATTTTCATAATTTTATTTAACTACTTTTGTAATATTACCTGAAGTTCTGAAGCACTATTCACGAAAACAATCACATCATCTTCAAAATCGACTTAAATATTTTTTGTATATTTTACTTTTTTGGTTTGTCATTTTAGTCATACAATGTTTCTTTAAACAATGCTATAAATATCTTTGATATATGGATTCACTCAAACTTACACATACCCAATGTTACTAGTTTAGAGCTAACATGTAATATATTTACTTCTTGTATTTTCGTAAATTTTTCTAAAAAATAATATCCTGAATTTATATCTTAATGATCCAATATTGTAATCTTTATGGAAATACTTAAATAACCAAATGTCTTTTATATTCTACTAACCAAAGCATAATGTAAATAAGATATTTATTTTATATAGCGCAATGTTTTTAAACTGTAATAATAATCAGCATTAAGCTAATGCACATGCACTTTATAGATATTAACAAACACAAGATAAAGTCTTTGTGAAAGGATAGACTGAATAAAGTCTTTGTGAAAGGATAGACTGAATTCATCTATCCTTTCAACCCAAACGTTTAGGTATAAGAAAATCTTAAGTATTTGGAAATAAGAGGTGAAGATATTAAACAATAATTTTAAATTACCTTTACTATATCTGAATGAATGACGCTTGCGAAGTTTACCAAAATTTATGATATGCCATTCTTAGTTGAAATTAAACATATGTAAATAAGATATTTATTTTATATAGCGTAATGTTTTTAAACTGTAATAATAATCAGAATTAAGCTAATGCACATGTGCTTTGTGGATTTTAACAATAAATACTCTCTGTTATAGTCCTTCCTTCTCTCAGAAGTGGACTATTTCAGATTCTGTTTTATCTGATCGGATTAAGCATTGTTTGCTGCTGGCCAATAGGCTGATGTACAAGCTAAACACATAGCCAATGATTACTACAGGCCAATAAGCAATGATGATCGCTGAATGTGAATGTTTTCAATAAGGTCAGGGATCTGGCTATAAATAGTCAGCCTTTTGTGAAAATGGGGGTAGAATGTCTATCTAACCTGTGAAGACAGTGTGTGTCACCCCAGGGAAGCTGTGCTAACCTGAACAGCTTTAAGTAGTCCCATGATAGCACTACACTATTGGTCCTACACAACTTGGCAAGTCACACAGGGACTGGACACTGCTAAAACTACTGTTGGCTCAAGGCAAGCTGTTTTGTACAGCCAGATAAGTCATATCCCCTACCCATGAGGCAAGCTATCAGGTGTAGCTGGAAGCAGTAGACAGAACCCTGAGTTTACATTAAGCTATAATATTAAGTATTGTATATATTCTCTTGTGTTATATATATTTGTAGATATAATAAAATTATATTCATAGTAACTCTGGGGTTTGTATTATTTTTCTGTAAGTTGGTGCTGTTATCCAGACCAAACACAACATATTATTGGTGCAATCAACAAGCCAACAGATTACTCTCACTTTCTAAACACAAGTTAAAATCTTTGTCAAAGGATAGAATGAATCCATCGATCCTTTCAACCCAAACATTTATGTATGGGCAAATCTTAAGTATTTAGAAATGAAAGTGTGAAGATATTAAACAATCACTTTAAATTACCTTTACTATGTCTGAATGAATCACGCTTATGAAATTTACTAGAATTACAATACTTCATTCTTAGTTGAAGTTAAATATATGTAAATAAGATCTTTATTTTATATAGGGTGATGTTTTTAAGCTATATTTGTGTTTCTCAAGTGAGAGTATTCATTTATTGTTAAAATCCACAAAGCACATGTGCATTAGCTTAATGCTGTTTATTATTACAGTTTAAAAACATCGCACTATATAAAATAAATATCTTATTTACATATCTTTAATTTCAACTAAGAATGATGTTTAGTAAATTTTAGTAAATTTCACAAACATCATACATTCAGACATAGTAAAGATAATTTAAAGTGATTTTTTAATATTTTCACACTCTCATTTCCAAATACTTAAGACTTTCCCACACTTAAACATTTGGGTTGAAAGGATATAAGGATTCATTCTATTCTTTCACAAACATTTTATCTTGTGTTTGGAAAGTGAGAGTATTCATTTATTGTTAAAATCCACAAAGTGCATGTGCATTAGCTTAATGCTGATTATTATTACCAAAACATAATGGTAACTTACATTCATTGAACTTTAAAATTATTGCTCTCTATACTTGCATGTGATCAACTATTCTAAAACCACCTTAAAATCAAGCTTATTCATTTGATTGATTTGAAACCAAAGTTTACTATAGGCTAGTTCAAATTATCTTGATAAACATTTTGTATTGATTTTATGAGCAAATGATAAATATGTAATTTACAATTTCTTCTTAATTATGTTTTTTAATACCAGTGTTTTTATAGCATTCTTCCAATCATCTTTATCATTTACGCATTTGGTATAAAATTTTGTCAACAATTTTGCTACATTTTTGCTACATTTTCATCCTTGCTTCTTTTAAAAATAATAATTACATCGTTTTCTAAGATTTTTCTGTAATCATCTGAAATCTAGGCATGTCTGCCTGATGGCGTTGTTTATGTGTCAAAACACATAAAAATACCATTTCTGCAGTTGGCCTTATGGTTAATACAACCTTTATATTGTATTAACTCATTTCAGGCTGCTTTACATGACATTGAACCAAAATATTATGGTTTGTTTTGTGCTTCGAAATTATTTACACATATTTGTTCTATTCATAGCTGATTACCATATCACTTGAGGGTGTTTTAATTACAAGTCGGTACAACTAGAGTAATGTCATTTATGTTTAAATAATGTTGTTAATTACTAATAATTCTCATATGGTTCCCACCCTTCTCTAAAAAAATGTTAATATGTAAAAAAATTGGCAAAGGGTATTTTCGACTATGCTTCAACATGATCACATGCTAAGTCACTTTTAAGCATGGAAAATATACAAGACCAATAAAAGGTCTGAGAAGAACGTGCAAATTTTAAACTTTTCAGAATTGCTGAGTACAGAAAGTGAGGGAAACTGTGTACTTTTTTCAGGCACATAATATCCTCTTAAATACCAGACTGTTTTTGTTACAGCAATAAAATAAGTTCAAAAAGTCCAATGTTTGTTTCCTTTTTTTTATTTCATTAAAATTGACAAGTATTTGGATTATCTTTTTTCAGCAGGGTTAAAAATAAATGACTATTTTTGTTGACTTTTTGTTAATAATAACAAAGTATGAAAGCCCCCCAAAAAGCAGATTATTTTAGAAGAACAAAAAAAGGTAATTGAAATTAAATATAAATAAAAGTAAAAAGTGAGAATAAGTTGTTGAAAAAAAAAAAGAAATTATTGACTTTTTGTTACAACTATTTATCTGAGTGTGGGGGTGGGGGGTTGAAAACAATTGTTTACCCCCAAAAAACACAAAAGTTACTTTTGATTTAATAAGAAGAAAGACAATTTGGTCAACCAAAAAAAAAAAAAGAAAAAATTTGAAACAATTCCTAAAGAATTGCATTATATTTTTCAGCAGTGTTAAAACAAGTACCGTTAAAATAAATGACTATTTTTGTTTCGAAAGCCCCCAAAAAAGCTATTTGTTGTAGAAGTCAAAAAAGGCTAATTCACATAAAATATAAATAAAAGTCAAAAGTGAAAAAAAGTTGTTTAAAAAAAATAAAAATATTGACTTTTGTTACAATTATTGATCCGAGGGTGGGGGTGGAGAATTATTCTTTCAGCTAATATATACTCACATTTATATATATATATAATGTCCATTAATTAAAACGAAATTGTAATTATAATAAAAATAATCAATTGAACAGTAATAAATTATTATAAACAATC
The DNA here is from genome assembly GCA_028023455.1 of Epiperipatus broadwayi. Lineage (NCBI taxonomy): Eukaryota > Metazoa > Onychophora > Udeonychophora > Euonychophora > Peripatidae > Epiperipatus > Epiperipatus broadwayi. The sequence goes on from JAQFVV010013350.1 coordinate 60,708, forward strand.
ATTAAGTCCACAGAAGTACTTTCAATTAATTTCTTAAACCTGCTTCAACCGCCATTAAATTTTAAAAAAAAAACAAAGCTGAAGCAAACATGATCAATTCAAATCCCATGAATCTCTATTTTAATGTTAGCAGCTTGTCTATTTATTAAATGCATTTTATTCCTATTTATAAAAATTGCCTCTTTAATATTTCTTTTATTATTGTTTCTCTTTTCATGAAGAATTTTCACATTTTCAAAATCAAATTTATATTTATATTTACATGTTTTTTCATGATCAAAGAAAACTGAAGGATACATTAAGTCACCATTATTTTTACTTTTTACATGCTTATATAACAATTCATGCTCCCTCAATCTCTTCTCAATACTGCACCTAGATTAAAATATAATATGGATGGTCACAGAATAAAATTTATTAACAATATTTTAAAAAGTGCTAAAAATAAAGCTTTATGTAATAATGCATACTATATGATATATCCTTCTTGTGCTGTATGTTCTCGTATTTTTACAAATATAAAATTATATAAAGAAGGTAATCCTTTGTGACTTATCATATATTTTGGTGGTTCATTCATGTATCAGACTTCTAAATATATTGGTAAGCTTTTACAAGACTTTTTAGGATTTGGAGAAAATACTATTGCTTCATCGTTTGACTTTGTAAATAGTATTAAAAATTTGGATGATTGTGAAAATGATGTTATTGCTTCATTGGATGTAACAGAAATGTATGGTCTATTGACAGAATGAATTCCATAAAAATAACTGAACATACATTAAAAAGTAAAAGTATTTGTAAATATATGATAAAGTTTATTATTGATTCTTTAAAAAATTTTAAAGATAACATTGTTGCATCTTTTGAAGATCAATATTATAAAATTTTAAATGTTGGTCTATGGGTCTGCCTGTAGTTGCACAAGTTTACAATTTCGTTTTATCTACATATGAGAGTAGTATTTTAAATATGTGTACATTTGGAGATATTAAAATTTATAAAAGATATGTAGATGATGTTTTTGTTTGTGGAAATACTAATACTATAAATTTGTTTGTATAGGAATTAAATAAGTTGAATGGCTTGAAATGAACTATTGAAAATGAACAGGACAAAAATATTAAATATTTAGATTTAATTATTACAAGAGATAACAATATATTAAATTATAAATTAATAACTAAGCCACTGCAAAAAAGAGGATATATAAATTGTAAATCTAAAGTACCAATTATGCATAAGATGGCAAGTTTTAGATCTTTTTTGTTTCGTAATGAAAAATTATGTCATTACCGATAAACTGAAAAATATTGAGATATTTGCCAAGGAATTGCTTGATGTTGGTTAAAAAATGGAACAAATAAGCAATACTTTATGTCAATTTTTAAAAAAATTATAATGGTTTAAGGAAAATGAAGATTAATAGTAAACAGTGGATATCTATTCCATTTATTTCAAATCCACAAGTGAAATTATTTAAGGATATATATAAGAATGTGTTTAATCTTTCATTCCACATTCCAAACAATATCAATATATTACTCAATAATTCTAAGGATGTCATACCTGCCAAGCAGAAAAGCAATGTCATATATCAAATTTTTTGTGATTGTATGCAACCATATATAGATGAATCTAGGTGAACTATTGAGAAGAGATTGAGAGAACATGAATTGTAAAAAGTAAAAATAATGGTAAATTAATGTCTCCTTCAGTTCTCTTTGATCATGAAAAAACATGTAAATATAAATTTAAATTTGATTTTGAAAATGTGAAAATTCTTCATGAAGAGGGAAACCATAATAAAAGAAAAATTAGCAGGCCATTTTTATAAATAGGAATAAAATGCATTTAATAAATAGACAAGTTGCTAACATTAAAATACAAGATTCGTGAGATTTGAATTGATGACATTTGCTTCTGCTTTTTTTTGTTTGTTTGTTTTTTTTAATTTAGTGGCAGTTGAGGCAGGTTTAAGAAATTAACCAAAAGTATTTCTGCAGATTTAATGATTGTTTATAATAGTTTGTTACCGTTAAATTTATCATTTTTATTAGAATTATAATTTTCTTTTAATTAATAGACATTTTATTTATTATTTATATATATATTGTACCGGTCTGTCCATTTCACCCTTTATGGTCTTATAAATCTTTTGACCCACATACGCACTGAGCATGAAAGTGACGTATGTAATGAGATGAAATAACGAGAATAATTCCCTTGCGATATCAATGGTTAAATATGAAAAGTAAATATCCAAAAAAAAGTACTAGAGGAAGGATATATAACCCAAAAAATGAGGTCAATCGAAACCTTCCCTCTTATATCATCCCACACCAGTCCGATTAACTAACGGTGGTCACTCCTTTAATTTACACACCTTTAAAAGTACTAAAATATTTTTATTTAACCTTTAGTGCCACTCCTGACAAAGAAGTGTATTGTTGACCCTCCCTTTTCCTTCCCAAGAGAGTGTGTAAATAAAATGACCACAGTTATATATCATAAGAAAAAAAAAATATAAGTTTGGGACATAAAATGTGAAACAATATAACCCCCTGGTAAGTTATCCCTATCTAGCTCATAATTATTTTCCCTATCTCAGGTTAATGATTGGTTTGACCCGTTTGCTTGAAATAACTCTGGTTACATGCTAATGATTGAATAAGTAATTTGAACTAAGCAAATAAGAGTGGCAAACCATTTTTTTAATAAAAAAAAAATTTACTCTTTATTATAACTTTTAAATGTTTTATTAGGTTAAAGATTTTATATAATTAAATATATATATATATATATATATATATATATATATATATATATATATATATATATATATATATATATATATATATATATATATATATATATATATATAGTACTTAGGTTAAACATCTATTTACAAAAAAAATTTACATGAAGAAAATGTCATTTAAAAAAATAATTGCATAATGGGTGTGGACTATATCCTTTTCCCCACTTAAAAATTAATAGTTTAAGAAACAAATGTATGCAATGAATTTCCCAAGGAAGAAACATAATTCATATCAGTATTAAAACCATTTAAAAATAATATAAAAAAACACACTAGTTTGCATGCATGTCTACTGATTACTTCTATGATCAATAAGTTATTAATATTTACACATCTTTAGATTTGGTGCTTAAATATTTATACATGAGACTCATCTATGTTTAGTTATTTTAAACGTATAAAATGATGCCTAATAAGAAATAATATGGCTAAAGAACACTCTACATAAGGTATCACCATAGTAAAAGATTATGAGGTAAAGATTCTCCATGAAGGAAATCTAAATGAGACATGCATGCAACTATTATATAATATAAGTGATATAAAGATTACATAAAAAAAATAGCTACAAGTATATAAGAAAAACATATTACTGAGTTATAGAATAAAAAATAAATAAATGAATAAATAAATATCAAGAGATTTAAACTCATCTATATTTACAACTGTTATCGAGCAGACCACATGAACTACTCGATAGGGTGGACAGGGCTTCCTTCTCCATTACACATATCAAAGAGTCCTTGCTATCAGGTCTTGGGTGGCTTCTTTCAAAACATTGTAGGGCTTCAGGGATGAACTGGCAGTGTACTGCTGCTGGTGACCGACTCCATGGTTTTTTTGTTTAGTGGAAAACTATAATGGCCATCTTTAATAGGTACTTGTTCGAAGATTTATAGTTTTACTTCTTGTCAGTAGATTGTTTTTAACATGACTGATTTTATTACCACTTTCACACCTTTCTTCTTTTTAATTCAGCTTTAACTTTCTTTATGATAATGTAATATTGGATCTGGTGGAGTTTCAAAATCCATTTTTATTACTAGGCATTTCTTCACAGTGATATAATATCAGATCTTACTGCTTCCTTAGACAGCTCATACACAACTTTGATTTTCTCCCAAAATCTACATCTGCCTGCTTGGACTGATCATGAGTGACTTTTAGTTGTTTTGTTTGTTTTTTTTAATCATGAGTGACTGACTTTTTCCACCTAATAGATAGAACCTATGGTCCCTTTCAGCCACTTAAACTACCCCCCTACGAGTTATTGCATCAGCCTATAATCATTTAAAATATACCTTATACATTCCTTAATTTTATTTGTTACAAAGTATACTTTTTTAATCATAGAAATTATACAGTTTCCATCTTAAATAATTAGAGCACCCATTATGCTTCTTTACATTAGATAAGACCAACTTTTAATTTTTTGTCTTTAAAACAAATCAAAAGAACAAATTTTCTTTTACCACAAAACATTCCCTTTTATCTTTTGTTCTTTTTATATACAAAAAAAATACATTCCAATTTATCAAAAGGTTTTCCTTATAATTACTAAAAACAAAATCCATTACAGTGAAAATATAAAATTTGACATTATATATTTTTCTTTCTTCAAAAAAAAATTTATTTAAAAATATCAGAAAAACAAACATTTCAGGATACGTATATCGGAACATTACAAATAAAATAAAAATACTCCCAACGTAAACTAAAATCATCGCAAATTTAAAACTATTCTTTATGTAGCTTTTTTTTATAAGATAAATTCATTAATAATCCAACACATACATTTGTACTGTGGGTGAAATGGGAATACAGTATAGACCAAACCCAGTTATTTACTTCACATATATAAACATTTATACGTGTTTTAATTATGATCTATTTAATCGATTTTATATTAAATTCTAATCCTTTTTAAAGATTAGCTGTGTGCATGGCCGTTATACATGGTCTGGCACAATATATATATATATATATATATATATATATATATATATATATATATATATATATATATATATATATATATATATATAAATAACAATGCACTAGAATAAAACTACAAAATTTTACTGCTGTGAGAGTTTGATAATATTTAAATATTAATGCATTGCTACTGAAATCATAATAGATAAATAACTTCACTGCAATAATTTAAAATATACTAGCTACTATTATCATAAACATATAAATAATATTAGTAACCTTTAAGGTTATCATTATTTTAATGTTATGTAAATAATTGTAGTTATATAAATGTCCATATATACTTCCATTAGTCTTGAGCTAGTTGTAGATCTCAAAGATCCTGATGACAGTGAATAAGAGAAAATACATAATATTTAAACTAAGCTTAATAGTAAGTAACTTCACTGCAACAAAATAATGATTAATAAACGAATGATTTAATTAGATGTAGCAATAAATAAAAAAATGAAAGTCTGATAAATACTCTTAAATGTAGGTAGATCATTTTTATTTCTATTATTTACAAATAACTAGAAATATTTCAATACATTGAAAAACTATGCAACAAAATAGCACAAATATATGCTCACAAACATGTGTACATTATAATAGAAAATAATTCAATTATTAATATACCAATAAGTATTCTATTTTAGTATGTAAATAGTGAATGGATTTAAATATGTGAAGCTATATATCTATACACACTATGTTCACATAAAGATAGCTTAATTTTTCACATTTAACCCATTAATAAAAAGGCTAAAATTATTCTATTTTAAACTTGCATAAATAATAATAAATATTATATGTATTTCAATCACATATATAAAAATATTTCAATTATTAATTCTCAATTTTCTTTAACATTTAAACCCAATTCCCTTTGCAATTTATACAAAATACAAATATATTAAAACTAAATATCAAAATCAGAAATTTCATTTCACTTTTCTAACTCTAAAATAAAATTGTGTTGTTTATTAATGATTAGTCACTTTGTTTTATTAGCTAATTCATTTCCCTACTTCCTTCAAAAGTTATTTACTTTTAAACCAAATTGGTATAGTTTTGCTTTACAACAGTAAACAAAAATAGATTTTTGATAATGGCAGTGTAAATAGTTGAAAATATATATTATTAGTAAATATTTGCTCACTAAACATTTTTCCCTCTATAGTTTTTGAAAAAAAATACAGTATCAACATATGCAAGTTATTAATTTTGTAACTTGCTCTAGCTTGCAATTAATGATCACTAGATGGAGCTTTACCAATAGATCCTAAACAAACTTTTTGTTTACATAAAGGCTAAGAGAGACAGAATTCAATATCTCTTTCATTAACTCCAACCACCAGACCATGGTTTCGAGCTAGTTGGCTCACCTCAGTGATGGGTAGGAGAACAGAAACTAGATCTAAATACTGACTCTACAATCAGCATTTTATGAAACAAGTTTTTATCAGTTTGAAAGCATGAATTTTTCAGATACATAAATATCTTCAAATCCAGTCAAACAAACTAGACAGCTATATGGGTCTGGTATCAGTTCAGTTTCAAACTGGTATCAGTTCAGTTTCAAACTAATATCAGTTCAGTTTCAAACCAATAGAAACTTGTTTCATATATGTCTGATTTAGAGTCAGTATTTAGATCTAGTTTCTGTTCTCCTACCCATCAGTGAGATGAGCCAACTAGCTCAAAACCATGGTCTGATGGTTGGAGTTAATGAAAGAGATATTGAATTATGTTTCTCTTAGCATTTATGTAAACAAAAAGCTTGTTTAGGAGCTATTGGTAAAGCTCCATCTAATGATCATTAATTGCAAGTTAGAGCAAGTTACGAAATTTATAACTTGTTTTGTTTATCATATATATATATATATTGATTCAGACTTTTCAGTACCAGAAAGTAGAACAATGTTAATTAAGGAACTATCAAAATTTAAGATAGATTTAACTGCTTTCAATCATTCTAAAAAAGAAAATTTAATCGGAAGTGTAGCTAGATATATATATTGTATGGAAGAGCACATCATTCAGAAAAAAGCGAATTTATAGTACTGAATTTGTTGTAAAGTGTATTTTCCAACATTATTCCTTGCTGAATAATGTTATTACAGCAATAACATTAAAATATCAAAATTAGTTTTTTGGAGACAATCATTTATATGTGGTACAAACAATAAATATTGGCCTAATGTTGTTGTAAATAATATTACTGGTAAAATAAATTTAAATGATCTGTTATTATTGAATTTGGGCTACACATTGAATGACTATAGATAGACAAATTGCTGTAAAGAAAATGGATGCATGCATGCTCAAAATAATGACATTTAACAGATTGCATTACAATTAGGAATAAGAATGCAAGAAAAAATTATGTTGCATGAGTATTTTCAGGTTCAAATTAGTGGGCAGATTGTACATTGATCTGCTGCAATATTAAAATAGTAGTAGCATTAAAATTAGATATTGTTTTAGTCATATTTGCAATAAATTTATTCTCTGTTTTTTTTAAAAATAGATGCTATATTTACATTAACTATAAAATAATAAAATTTCTAATTTGGATGTTCAGAATTGTCCTACAAATTGTGGAGAGGTGAAAATCCTTTAGTGAGATTATTGAAGATATAAATAATTCACTAAACAAGAATAAACATAAATAGATAATTGTAAATGGTTTATTGCTATGGAAAAGTGACTGAGTTTGAAATGTAGTATCTTGAGTGCTGGCAGTTCTATCAATCCAACTTCTTTTGGATTCTTAAGAAATAAAATCATTCATATATATATTAAAATATATATATATATTGTAACCTACTAGAATGAGATGGGGGTATGAGCAAGAGAAAAGAAGAAAATACTAATAATGGAATAGAAGAGAATAGAGGGAGAAAATTATGAAATGGAGGTAAAAATGATGATGATGAAAGGTAAGTGGAAAGAAAGAGGGAGAAAAGAAAAGGAAGAGAAAAGAAAGAGAAAGAAAAAGAAATAATGCTAATAATGAAATGAGAGAGGGGTGTGAAAAAGAAAGAGAAATATAATGCTAATAATGAAATGA
>JAQFVV010013350.1:69078-148157 GCA_028023455.1 Epiperipatus broadwayi
ATATATTGTAACCTACTAGAATGAGATGGGGGTATGAGCAAGAGAAAAGAAGAAAATACTAATAATGGAATAGAAGAGAATAGAGGGAGAAAATTATAAAATAGAGGTAAAAATGATGATGATGATGAAAGGTAAGTGGAAAGAAAGAGGGAGAAAAGAAAAGGAAGAGAAAAGAAAGAGAAAGAAAAAGAAATAATGCTAATAATGAAATGAGAGAGGGGTGTGAAAAAGAAAGAGAAATATAATGCTAATAATGAAATGAGAGAGGGATGTGAAAAAGAAAGAGAAAGAGAAATATAATGCTAATAATGAAATGAGAGAGGGGGAAAGAGAAAGAGAAGGGGAAAGAATAAAGAAAAAAATGCTAATAATGAAATGGAGGTAGGGAAAAAGAAAGAGAAAGAGAGAGTTATGATGCTACTAAAGAGATGGAAAAGAAGGGAAAGAGAGAGAAAGAGAGATATATAATGCTACTAAAGAGATGGAGATAATGATAATGGTAAAAATAAATGATGGAAAAAAAAGAATTGAGAGGGAAAAGAAATGGGGAAAAGTAATAGAAATGATATATATAATGGAGAGAGAGAAAAAATGAGATGATTGGAAAGATATGAAAGAGAGATATAAGAAGAAGATGGAATAAAAGAGAAGGAAATGAAATGTGATGATAGAAGAAACTCTTAACGAATGTTTTAAAGGGCTGAGATAATAAAAGATATGAGAAATGACATGAAAAGAAATGGAATAAAATTGAAATGAAATGAAATAAAATATAAATTAGAGACCTAAATGACTCGGCTCAGTGGGGTTACAATGAATTTAAAGAAAAGAGAAGATGATCCAGAAATGTATAATCAAGTAAAGATCAAATCCAATACTGATGAACTATAACTACTACAGCATATTGATCTTTTAATAAACCATAGAAAAGATTATCTAAATCACTACTCAATGCTTACCATATTAGTCTTACCAATAAATTATACACTCTCTGAATAAGACCTATGATGCTTTACTTTATAAAATTATCTTACAGAATTATATTTACTAAAACAACAAGAGTAAATAACCTCAGGGATTTTAAAACTAACACTCTTGTGCAAAATTAAAGTTTAAGTTAACTTGCCTAATAAAGAATTACTGTGATTAATAAATAAATGAGTGATATCTTAGCTGACCATAAAATAATTATAATATGTTCAATCTTAAAATAATAAACAAAAACAAATATTAATTCGCAAAATTTAGTGAATCAATTTGAATTTAAACTAATAATGGCCTATTATCTAAGATATTACTTGAGCAGAGAAAAGAGCAAGGGTACTTTTAATGCCTTTCTATACTCACAGACAACCATTAAAGACCTCAAATATAAATAGATTAGAATTCTTTAAATATATGAGATTTAAGATGATGATAGATGATGTGCAGTGAATATAAGATAACGTCCAGTTTTTAAAATAATATTAATTAAAATATTCTTCTGAAGTACTAATATTGTTAATCTGATATTGCATAATTTTTAGTCTGAAAGATAAACTGATAATTTAAAAAATAAACTTTTAACTAAGTATTTAATTATGTATCTGCTATAATGCAATTATCTGTATTTATGATTCAATGTGAGAATCATTTACTTTATCATAGTTTTTTTAATTTTCAAGACAATATCAACTATATTTAATTAACTTAGAATATCCTTGTGAATTTCTGAAGTGAAGATTTAATAACTTTAAAATTTTAAGATTTTATGAACTTTGAACCCACGACACAAATATATTGTCATATAAAAGTAAAACAAACAAAACAAAACTTTTGAAATAATAATAATTTGATTTATTAATAATGAGAAGAAATGTTTATAAATGTAGTAGAATACAAACAGTGCCAATACCGCACTAAGATTTAATATAATTATTTGGACTCTTAACAGTTTTATTTAACTTACACTAATACACTTAATAACAGACCAAAGTTATTCACTGTTACTTTCTTTTAATAATTATATTTTTCTCAAAAAAAAATATTTTAAACTTTAATTATCATATGTACTTAATAAGCACACTACTATTCTTCTTTATTAGAATAATTTATACCACTATTGTGTCATCTAATAATCAGAATAACACACAGAATTATGTTTATATTGAAAACCCTGATCTTAATTTTATACTCCTCAACTGAACAAACGCTAAGTTGGAATAAGCATATTCAACAATACTTTTTAAAAATATCATCACTAATTCCATGGATATAACTAATATCACAGCTAGAGATAGGTTTAAATCAGATTAAGCTAATATTAAAATTAAACTAACTTAAGTGTATGGAACAATCATTCATCAGAGATCAGTTATACTTTTTTTAAAAAAAATAACTTTAGTCCACATAAAATTAGTCCCTCAATGTTTTAATGATAATGATGTAACAGACTTACAAATCCAGTTGTGAAATTCTGGATGAAAATATTAAATTATTATCTGTGAATTGCCACTTATACCATATGCATATTTAACATACTTTAAAATAACTATAACTTATTGTTGGTTAGCTTGTGTGTAATAAAACTATCATAGCAACACAATTCAAACATTGATATACCTATGAGCCTTAAATTAGCTACAACTACCTGAAGAAATACATGTCCTCAAACAAGCTTATCTTGTCATGACAAATCCAAAACAAATGCAACATCACCTACTGTGGTGGAATTAGCATTAAGTCATCATGAATGATAAGCAAAAACATATATAAAAATACTAAGCTCTTCAGAGCTGGAAAAGAATGTGGTGGTTTCCAAAATATCCAACTACGAGGCAAAATAAAGATGTCTGGAATTCATCTTTAGTACATCTGGGAACAGGAACACACTCCAGAAAAGCACAATCCTCTCATGGGATTTCCAATGCTTATAAATGTGATCAACATCACTGAAAAATTCAATACAATATCCCCTTTTTGGGAACAAGCACTATCAAATCATGGAAATACAATACAATAAGGATGGAGGATTTTATCTACTCCAAAAGCATATTCAAAAATTATAAACTAAACCTAACTCTTGAGGCTAACAAATTCTAACTAATAGCAAGATATATACTTCACTTAAACTAACTAAGTTATTTCCAAGAAATTTATAAAATACAAAATGTATATCTAATGTTCGAACCAACAAAGCAAACTATGTGTCAACTGACTACTGTAAAAAAATACTTTAATTATATGCATATAAAATTCTAGGCAAGGCACAATGCTCACATAACAAAATATTAAATGCTAAAATATAGTGACTAGTGGACTTTTAAAATTGTAAATTAAATGCAAGAATATTTACTTCTCGATGAATATAAAATATTTGTAGTTATTATTAATATAACATTTATAAAACAAATGAATGGATATTCTCTGATAAACTTCTTTAGTAAATTTAAAATAAAAATTGAGTAAAACATCCCATTTATATGAAAATAAGACTGTGATATTTAAATCTCTATAATAAAATTATTAAATGGAAACTAGCTAATGTAATGCTTAATAAATCAACTAAATCTACTTAAGAATGGCAAAGAGAATTTGCTCATTAAATAAACCTATTTCGTTTTTAAAATTATAACCTTAGTTTACCTGTATATTTATGCAAAAGTGTTACAAAAAAAAATAATATCATAAATATTTTTATGGTTTCATTCTTTTTTTTTTTTAAATCAATAAAGCATACCATAAAAAAAAATAATACATTAATTCAAGATCATATTTCGGCTCCGTGATGATTTTTCCATTTCATAATGTGTAGACAATTTTATCCAAGTTAAGATATCTATCTGAATTCGAAGCTTCAGTTAATACATTTATACACATGGCAATCATTTCCAAATGAAAATGTTCAATAGTTCATTAATAATATTTTTTAAAACAATTTTAAAAAAAATAAATAAATAATAAGATTAAGCTGGCATGAAACAAAATAAATTCTTCAGCTGAACACACTTTAAATTATTTATAGGATCCCGAGTACAAAATTGCATATAGTAATAATAATATATAATTCTTTTTCTGAATTTCTTTATCCTCTTTTAGGAAAATGCTCCTTTTGAAATATAGTTTTTTTTAAGTACTTTTTCTAATAATATTCCAAGATGTATTTATTTTTAAAATTAATTTCCTTTGTTTACTTTTAAATATGAGTGTAGAAAATTTTTTACTGTTCAAGACATGTCTCCGTTTATATGCTATATTTAATGGCATAAAGTTATTTTTAAATACTGACAAGTATGGCCATTTATAATGGACCCAATAACTATAAATTCATTATTAATCCTTACAAATTGCTTTAAAGTTTTATTTCGAAATACGTGTCCTTTCTTACTGTGAAAATAAGAATTATCCTTTAAAATGTATATATAATCTGTTTGCGTTTAGCTAAACAAATCATTTTCATATATGTCAAGATATAAGTAATCACTTTTCCATTTTAAAAATAATAATAATAATAATCCTTTATAGTTTCACAGTAATTGAACGTAGCAGCTTCTTTATAATGTTTTTTTTAAACTTTAAAAAAATTTTTTTTATATATATACTTTTAATCTAAGAGGAAAAATAATTAGCATTTTACTTTCAAAATAGTTTAATACAACCAAACGCTTATCTATGGAAGTAATTAATAGTTTGTTCCTTAACCTTACTTCCAAGTAAAGAAAAATAAACAAGTTAAAGTCATTTAATATGTGAGACGCTTTATTTATTCTAGACATTTTTAACTATAATTTCTATGCCTCGACTGAAATTCACATTGTCAGAAAAACGTATTACCTTTTCTTTTAGCCCTCCTTCATTACAAGACGATTTTAAATATTTTAGACAGACTTGTATTTTTTTAAAAATATCAAGTTCTAAAAAAAAAAAATTACTTTTATTAACAAAATTTTTTTTAAGATCCAGTACCAGTTGAATCAAAATAAGATCAGCCCCTGAATGACACCTCGATCTTCGTTTTATCTCACAATTTTTCATCCACCTACAATTCATTTAAAAACCAATAAAAACTATTTCATTAAATTTTAATATTCTGACCAACCAGCTGTGGAATCAATCTACTGACGTAATCAATATAATTTTCCCATACCACGTGACCTTCAGCTGCAAAGTCAAAATTTTATTGTTAACAAATATTGTGCAATAATTTTTTAATGATATTTTATACAACCCAATAGTAATAAATATAAAATTTAAAGTTATACACTTTATTAAACCCATAAATATTTCATTGTAATAATTTTATCCACACATTTGCTTTATTTACTTATTTTAAACAATATTGGAATTAAATTATTTTTCTTGTGTTTCGATGCCAATGCATGCACATATTCTCACATACATCTGTCCTTACATTAATTGTTTAAAATTATTTTTAGAATTACAACAATAAAATGTTAACGATTATTTAATCTAACTAACTTTTATAACTACAATGCTAATCTACAAAACTGATAACAAATATTCTTATCTTTTTCTTTTAATAAAAACTTACATATCATTTTATTAAAATTTATTACTTAATTATTCCAACTTAATAATAATATCTTATTATTATTCTTTAGACATTAGAATGGATTATACGATAGTTATTTTAGAATACATTTAATACTATTTATCAATTCACAATTATTTTTTAACATTTACTTATGTTAAATTATTACTTATCATCCCTTATCAAACCAACTGACATTATTAAAATATTTAGATTATCCTATTTTAATAATTAACTGAGTTATTTTCCCTTTTTATCATCATTATTTTTTTTAAATCCAAAATTTTAAACAAAAGGTTAAGAAAAGATAACCTTGATTACCTCTTGGAACTAAGTGACACGTCACTTAGGTACAAGATATATATATATATGAAAAACAAAAAAGCACACATTAAAACTTGCTAACGCTTGTATTTATAACAATAGATGGCAATAGTAAATAGCTTGAAATCATGATCTGAAAATGGAACTAAAGTTAGAGATAGTGAATGCTTGCTCTGATGTTTATGTAAACAAACATATGCTTGATGGTGTTTTTTGGTAGAACGCCATCTGTTGTCATAAATACAAGCGTTAGCAAGTTTTAACTTGTGTTTTTTTTCATAAATGTACCTTTGAGGTCTTTCTTTCAATGATATATATTGCAGAGGCTTCTACTATGTGGTGATGCTGAACTGATATCAGACCCATATAGCTATCTGGCTTGCTATGCTGAGTTTGAAGACATTATGTGTCTAAAGGATTCACGCTTGCAAGCTGAATAAAAACTGTTTCATAAATGCTCAGACTTTGTGTTTAGATCTAGTTTCTTATTCCTGTCCTTCACTGATGATAGCAAATAGCTTGAAGTCGTGATCTGAAGGTGGAACTAAAGTTAGAGATAGTGAATGCTTGCTCTGACCTTTATGTAAACAAACATACGCTTGATGGTGTTTTTGGTAGAACGCCATTTATTGTCATATATATATATATATATAATGAGGGTTTTATTGTTAGTGATTTAATTGAAAAAATACATGTGACATTTTCCTTGATAGAATAATAAATTAAATATTGAGCTGGATAATAAATATCGAAGTCTTTAAAGACAGTAGTTAAACATTTTTTTGGCTTTTTCTAAAAATCATACCATAGAACTAATTCTGTAAAGGAGACATAGACATTCCTGAATGACATCACTCTAGATCCCTGCATTAAAAATAAAATATGGAATTGAGGAGCTGTGTCACAATCCTGGTATAGCATTGAAATATAAGGTGATAATAATATTTTGATTGGTGTAAGAAGAATTTTATATTATTTTTTTAATAATGATCAAAGAATTGAAATGAGTACATTTAATAATATATCTATTTTATCTACTCATTTAGATTTGGACAAAGATATTCAGCTTTGGGAAGTCAAAACAGCTCCTTCTATTCTTAAAAATGATATGCAAGAAGGTTTTGTAGAGAAATTTTCAGATATAATGGTCATATGTTACTTTCAAATATATTGAAACATTTGAGCATAATATGGACATATAAAGTTATGTCATCTGATTTTAATATTGTTTATTTATTCAAATATTTTAAAAAATGAAATAGACGAGACCATAGCCATTCCCATGCAATATCAATGTTAACTACTACATCAAAAGTATTTTAATAATTGTTTTAAATTCCAATCATACATAAATGTTTATTACAAACTATATATGGTTTTCCAAAATCAAAAAAACAATATGAACATGTTTTTGTTGACAAACAGATGTGAGATAAGTATTGAGAACATAAGAATCATTTATATGTTGCTTTTATTGCTTTGATAAAAGTATTTGATCCAATTAATCAACAGGTCTATAACATGTTGAAAATTAGTTTTCAGGCTAAGGTTATCTGTATTATTCTGCTTCTACATGATAGTATAAAAAGTCATATTACTAAAAGTCTGAAATAAATAAGTCTTATATAAATGTGTGTAACATTGTTTTCAATTTTTATAACGATAGTCTTTAAAACTATTTATATGCAGCCTAATTAAACATGAATCAAGACATTTTGGGATCTAATCTTTAAAATGAACCAATTGAAATTGGATTAAGGTCTTCATTTTCTTGGACTCTAGATTACAAAAATACTGATACATTTGTTTTTGTTTCCTATTTAAAGACAATTTACTGAAAGTACTTAATGCTGATAATTGCATCCCATAAAAATCTTAGTTTATTAATTCATTTTCAAAAAATTTAAGATCTTTATCAGCTAGTATGAAAGATGAATCATCAATAACGTTTAGCTTTGATGATTATTGTCTTAAAAAGTAAAAAAAAACATATAAATATATTGGTTGTGTTATATAAGTAAAAAGTTGACATATATTGTGATGTGACATAGACTCCAATGTGTTTTGCTTTTTATATGACATAATTTAATGACAGGGAAGTAACTGCAATTATGTTAATGTTATATTTAGTTGTTACTTAATATAATTTAATGTATGGATGTAAAACTTGGACATCTTATCAGTGCTATATAAAGACATTGAAATCTCAGGAATTGAAATATTACTTCACACAGACAACATCTTACACAAAAATGTCAGCAGCACACTTTTTGTCATTACTTTTGCAAGAGTAGCATAAATGTGGTGTGGAAAAAAATGCTGCTGAACAGCATTATGTAAGTTGATGTCATGTGATGCTTAATTGGTTTTATTTCAATCCCAGATGGAGAGGAGCATGGCTGCACTTGTTAGTAAACAAAGAACATATTAATGTGTAGCTACAACCTAGTTTCTGATCAGTACAATAATATTGGCTTAGAATAAAATCAGTAATATGTTGTTGTTTTTTTAATTTGAGCCAGTACCTTTATAGTGAAACAAATAAATAAAAGATATTAACTGCTACATAATTCAAATCTTCACACAAACAAATGCCAAAAGACAAACTAGTATGGCGCTATTAAGTCAAGGAATGCCGGATAAGAATTTATTAAGCATTATAATGTAGCACTATTGATTTCTAAAACTTATATCAGGTAGCATAAGTGTGGTGGCAAAAGAAGTATGCTATTTAAATATTGTTTTTTTTATTGTTATTTCATATAAAAAGTGACCAATCATTCTTTAGAATCCATGCATTTTAATGAATTCTCTGGTGTCAATTGCCTAGAGTTCCACAAATTGTTCGTGTAGTTAAGAAAATTGTTTTTTCTTACATGAGCAACGTTAGATCCATCAATTTCATATTAAATCAACAATAATCAATTCAATCATCTTTTGTAAATCAGTCTATTTATTTAATTAAATATTTAGGTGTTGGTTTAATTAATAATATTGATTTTTACATGACTGAATTTTGTTCATTGTAATCATATAAAAATACACTGTTTTATAAAATAAAAAAAAGTGTTGCATTGACAAGTGACGCTATTGTGTAATATTATATCAGTTCATTTAATATAATTATTCTAGACCCTGATCAAGAAATGATTTGTAGAAATGTAGATTAAAAGTGTAATAGTAGTTAGACCTTGGTTTAGTGGAGTCATTATCAATTAAGATAATAATATTCATTAGAAAAAATAAATGGGTAACTATAATTATATAAGTCTAAACCAATCTGGGCATTTAACAGATTTTTATAATAATCTTTATTTTTACCTTATTTCTTTTTAGCAATTCATTGTTGTCTACGGATATTTAGCTTCATTATAATTACAATCTGGTTAATACAAATTTAAAAGAATGCAGGTAATTTTAATGTTTATATATATATATAGGTCTCCATTTAAGAATTTAAGTCTTTGTTCACACATACGAATTCCATCTCTAATATATATTATAACCTACACTCCCAACACCGCTCATATACATTACATGAGCGAAATGCCCAGGCGCCAGTTCTATTAATAATTAGAACAATATAACAGGATATATAATACAAAAACTATTATTGAGACTCTATATTTAAATTTATGTTCAGCTCAGTGGGAGGCTATAGGCAGTTCATAAAATATATGATGATAAATGAATGAAAGAAGAAATATTACAAACACCAAATATAATGCAAATCCCTTTTATTAATTAATTTTATGATAAAGAATCATGTTTATCGATACAGTCTATTAAAATATACTTTAGACTTAATTTCTTCCTTCATCCAAATATAACATATATCAGCTTGCTATAAGTATAATACTAAACAAATTCTATGACATGACATATTATCTAAACTTCTACTTTAATGCCACTTAAGAAATAAACAATAAGATCTCAGGGAATTTAACAAACACAGTTGAATTAAGTACACTACATTGGCCCATAAGTTATAATTCTGAAGTATGACAAAATGTAATGAAACAAATTAACTAAAATATTCTACTGTGTTTCAATGATAAGATAATGACAGAAATAGGGTATTTTAATTTCATATCATCATCTAACAAATATACTAACTTGGAAACCTTTCTGATACGTTTATCCAGTGGCAGATGTTCCTTATAATGTTTGGATTAAGTAGAAACAATATTGTCAGACACCAGTAGATTTAATATTATAACTCTAAAATAATATATCTATTTTATGATAGATTTATGAAATGTGGAGATGTGGAAATGGAAAAACACGAATGTATACAATAATAACTCCAGACACAATTTTAAGATTTTTAAACAAATAAAATAATTCATTTATTATAATAAAAATAAATTTGGTTTAACATATTTACAATTGGACTACTTGTCATACAGATTTTTAAATTATGGAATAAACTTTAAGCATCATTTTGGGATTATCCCTATTATCAAAGCAAATTAACAACAAACTTAAATATTCTGACTTCAAACACATGCCATGCTTTGCCTACATGTTTCATCTACATGACACTAAATAAACAACATGTTATATTATTAACGCAAAAAAAAAAAAAAAAATACTTTTGAGAGGATATTACTATTGATTAATAAAATAAATCAAATTAATTATATTTGGCTCTCAACCAAGCAACTTTTTCTAATTGACTAAATAATCACTTTCAATTACGAATATCTTTCATGCATAGCAATAAAATCTTGTTCATTCTGATGATTTGATGATTTATAATCCTTATTTAAATAAATACACTGTAGTTTAAAATATTTATTTCCCGTTTTAATCTCAATAACTTTATACTTCTATTTAAATGAATGTAATGTATTTCAAAACGTTTATTTCTTATTTTAATCTCAATAACTCTATACTTTATACACGCGATATTATTTATATTACGCGTGTGTGTGCGTGGGTCAAGCAACAATGAGAGAAAATAATATTTTCTCCAAACTCTCCACTCATTAAGGAAATATCATATAATTACTTTATTTCGGACAATGTCGTACTTCATCAATAAAATAAGACGCTAATATTACATCAAGAATAATTTAACAATTTATCTGACCACATATTAATTAACACGGAGCTCTATTTTCATGATTATACAGACTATACGTTATAAGGGACATACATCTACATGAGGAGCAGATAACTCTTACCGAACACTTCTACAATAATTCACCTACTTCTAAATACACTATTGGTGGGGAATCTTTTTCCTCATCACCAGGGAAGAAAACATCACTCAACTTCAAAAAATATCATTTAATCATACGCATATAAAATAAACTAGACTCTACTCATGAAAAAACATATACTAAATAAGCAAAATATTTTATCCCTACAAACATTATAATGCAATCAGATTTCTCTCCATTCTCAAAGCTCTTCTAAATATCGAACATTATAAATACACGCTGGCAGATAAATACATACAGATAACATACTAATCCGTTCAACTCAGTACAATACGACAGCATCGGAAATTTATACATAAAAATATTCACAAACTGAACTTTATCAAACAAATGTCATAATTGTGCAAAACAGACACACACCCGCGATCAAAAATATATATAAAATTAACTCTAAATTACACACTATGCAGGCAACCTAGTAATTAAATATTGCATCAAGGTATAACTTTTAATTCAAAATAAACTTTAGGTTACTTTTTTAAAATTTACTGGTTATAATTATTACGAATGAACTTACTTTCATATCTAGTAAACTATTTCTGTTATACGTTCGTTGATTGGAAAAGGAACAAAATTCTCACTTTGAGATAATAAAGTTTACAAAATAAATATAAACCTCTCTAATAATATATTTTAAAAAAATATTTATTTCTTTTACCTTCGTAAAAGAACAATAAGACCTATTTGAACACAATCAATTTTTACCAGCGTATTCCTCATTTGGATAAGCTTCGGAGACGGTCTTGTAGATAAAATAACCCACATTATCAATAAAATATAATAATAAATAAGCCTATTATCAATAATATACATTAATAATGACAAGCAATAAAAAAAAATAAAGAAACAAAAGTTATTTGTTTTGTAACTTAAAACGAAAGTTCACTTGCAAAGCTCTGCTCCGGGCTTATGAAACAACGTGGGACACATTCCAAACCGAATTTAAATTAAAATAAACTGCTGCAGGGTAACCAAACAAATATAATCATGCTTAAATATGACTCAGCATCTTCAATGTTCATAACAAAGTTATTTAAGTTACTGTATCATAAATAAGCAATCAATTTGTCTTCTATTATGACGAGAACATAATAAATTCTTAACTACTGTTGGACAGGAATTATCTCACTTATTCTGTTGTAGTTCTAAATCAAATACGTAATTATTTTAGTAGTTTCTTGAATAGCATTTAACACTTTATAATTTATTATATGCCTGGTTTATTCTTAAATATTGTCCATTAAGATACCATGTTTTCCTAGTAATTCTTCAACTAATAATATTTTGTTTTATTTTCCATCTTTATTGAAGAGAACAGAAATTACCTGCATTTCTATTCTTCCATTCGATCTCAGCAAATACTTAATTTGAAGGAACTCACATTTTATTTCCTTCATTTAAAATATGTATTATTTCCAGAAACACCAGATAAATGAATAGTGTTATCTCTTTATGGTGAATTTGAACATGGTATGATTTATCCACATATGTGTATTCTTAATTTTATGTTTCATCCTCACAAAAACACAACATGGAAAATAGTGAAGAACTAAAATACATTCTGTAAAATAGTTCTTCATGTGTTTCCCAGATATATTAAAATCCACACGTTGGTTAGTGATACAACAATAATATTCATACAATTTATTCCTGTTTAAAATGACAATTAAATGGAGTAGTGTAGACTGGACATTATCAACATACATTTTTAACAGAGCAATAGTTATGAAAGGGTTATTTAAAAAAACGTTTAAATTGAGGAGAGTAAAGTAACTGTGTACCTTTTGAAAATTTAGAATTCCATCTTAGTTAACCAATTCCCATAATGAATTCTTAAAATCCTTCCGATGTTTTATTCCAAAGTCTTTTTAAAATCAATTTGACTTCAGCAACTGGTTTTTAATTTTCACAATAAAAAAAAAAATGAGCCACTGTTTTCTGGCTACCATTACCTTACATAATATGCAAATTTTTCACTGGAGATCTTTGTTAAAAAGCTCTCTTTAGCAAAGGTCATTTTCTTCATAAGGTTACTTCCACGCTTCCTTTCTATCTAGGCTAATTACATATTCAAAAAAAAAAATCTTTTCAAAGAAAAAAAAAAACATTTTATTAAATCAAGACACAAAAAATAATAATAAAATGAATAGCTTTTACAAACTTTAAAGAAAAATAAATATTAATTAACTATTAAGCAAAAATGATTAATAATTTGTTTAATTTGTAAAATGATCCATTGACTCAACTATCTATTAATCATTGGAAAGAAATATATATTTGTTGAATTATTTAAGATAATTACTCTAATTTAAATGTTTTTATTGTACATGTACTACTGCTTAATGTTATTAAAAGATTAAAATGAAATGAAAACGCAGAGTCCTACATGCATGCATATACATTATACTATAAATATTAAAGTATCTTAACTAAATTTAATTGAAATGGCTATTAATTGTTTACAAAAGGATAAGTATTAAAGAATAAGGATTTTGAAACCATTCAACCAATACTACACTAATATAAAATAACCTTGCATTTTCCTGCCCAAATACACCATTTCCTATAATAACAACCCCTCTCTCTGGCATTAAATGCTTCACTAACCACAACAATAATAACAAATACTTATAAAGTGGTCAATCTACTGCATAAGCAATCCATATCTAAGCTTCAAACAATCTCCAGCAAAAAAAATTTTAAATTCTAAGGCTATTTCATTTTTTTAATATAATGTAACTATTCAATGCAGATACAAAGTATGTCAATTCCTTGTGCCCATCCAGATGGTCACAACTCCCCCATCCTTATAAAGAAAAAAATGAATAAAGTAATACCATTAGGTTATGTTAATCATTATTAAACAACACAAATAAAATTAACTACACTTTAGGAAACTATGCATACAGAATTTTTATATTCTCACATCTCTTAACCATCTGGTACTTTAACTGGATATGGTATTAAGCTATGAGCATTATAGGTATCTCTTAAATCTTGTGCATATATTCTTGATTTCTTTTCTTCTAACAAATCTTTCTACATGAGAATTCATCCTTATTGTCTGGGATTTAACTTTAATCTTTTGGCTATTCTTTTCTTTGTTCTTAACTTTCTTAAGAGTATTTTCATGACCTACATTTCCTCTTGCTCTATTGAGTTTAAACTTGACCTTTCTCAAAACTTTCCTCTAAATCAATAACCTGTTTCTTTTTAAGACAGTCTATACAAAATATGTGTCCTCTTAAACTTGCATTTAATTTTTAGCTATCAGTCTCCTTAACATGATTACAACATTCCATTATTTGTTCTATACTAGGTATTACATGTTTACTACCTGCATATAGCACCTTTCTACAAACATTCCTCTTCATATTACGATCTACATTATTAAGAGCACACTCAGAAACTATTCCTCTTATTTTATTTTTAAATTTATTGCTGGTAATATCAGTAATCTTTACTAATTTGCACCTTAAAATTTCTGGATATTTCATGCCTAAAGAAGACACTCCTAACTTTATTAATCTAATAATCTCATCATTTTTATCACAATTTTCCTTGACATCATTAAACACCTTCATATCTTCTTCAATGCATAACAACTAAGCAATTAAAAATTATATTTTTGAAGGATTTTCATTCATGAATTCCAGGAACATCTAGGACTGTTGCATTAACTTTTATAAATATTTAATTTTTAAAAATTATAATTGGTGAACATTAATCTCATTTTCTTTATCATTGAATTCATGTATGGTAAACATCTCGATCCTTGACTGATTCACCTTTAAATATTTCACTGCTTGTTTACTTTGGACTGCAGACATCCTCTTGTGTGTTTTACAATAAAGTAGAATGAATATAGAGATTTTATGAAACTGTTAGGAAATAACATGATTCATAATAGCATGTTTTGCTTTAGCTGATCTTCATCTTAAAGTACTATTAAATAATTATTTGTAATTATAAATTATGTTAGATAATATTGCAGCACTTTCCATATATATATATTTAAAAAATTATTTCATTTTTCTTCCTATATTCAGGAGACTTAATTTTCATTTTTCTTTTTGAAAAGATTTAAAATATTAAAATTATTCCAATAACTTTCAAAACATGATTTAATCATTCCAAAATCTATAAATTATTCTTACTTTTATTTCTCACTTTTTTTCTTCTGAATTCGACAAAATTTAAGGTACAGTATTTGACTTTAAAAATTTCTATGATTCAAGTAAAAGAAAATAAAACTCCATTTTAGCATTTGAAATTTTAATTTAACTGCTGTATATTGTTATAGCTGGATTATTATTTACAAGAAGAACGATTTTTTAAATGTTTCTGTTTTTATGCAGTTCATGCATAGATCTCCTGAAACACTTACATTTTAACTGCATATTGTTTAAATACACTTTATTTATAATAAATAAAAAATAGAATAATAAAATAATAGTTTTATTTTCATAGTTGCTATGACTACCTAACTTGACCTCAGGTTATCCCTAAGTCATCTAACTATAAATTATATTCAATTTTAGATTTAAAACAATCCATTACAGTTTATTAATCTAATAGCATATATATACAATATTATTTCTTAAAATATTGTTTGTATTAAATGATTTGTTACAAAATAATAATTTATTGTGAGTTCAGTAATTCACTGTGAATATATATGTGTTATACATGTATATATGTGTTAATAATAAAAAATAATCTCCCCATTATTAATGCAAGTTTCAAATGGATTTGATTCAATAAGTAGGCCAATCTTCTTAGGAATATTTGCGTTGAAGCTACCTCTTGCAACACTAAACTCAGTGCTATATAAAAATAAATATATATCAATGCAATTAGATTTCTTTTTTTTTAATTTGAACCAAAATAAAATTCGTTATATGATATACTCTTTTGCAAATCATTAAATTTTAAATCATAGTCAAATTCCTTTGCATTTTATTGAAGACCAGAATATAGACTCCAGATTTATAATTTACCATAAAATAATTAGATTACAACTCATTGATAGTTTTTGGTCTTGATTGGTGGTGAAAGGTGGCGCGCTGCCTGCATTGGGGGGGGGGGCGGGGGTGGGGGGGTCGCTGCCCCGGCTGTGAGAAGAAAGTATTAATTAAGTCACATAATGTGTTATTTATTATTTAAATGCATATAGTATTTTGACTTAAACGCATATCTACTAGTATTTTAAAGATTCAGTGTTAAATGGTAGTACGTCTTTAATATGTATAATATCATACGATAATAAGTCCATATTCGTATGTTGTTTTAATACTTATTCTATTAATAAAATAGAAAATATGAGTTAATTATTTACAATTGTATGCATCTTTGTGGTTAGTCGTAATGTATACAATTACCTATAGATTTGTGAAATCATTCATATCCAGTCTCATGTATTAAATTCATAATCTATTCAGCTTTATAAAAGCAGAGAAAGTTATTGAGTATCCACTCTAAAAATCATAACTTGAAAGCCCAAGTAAACCATTGAACAGATTTAGATTAATTTATTTTCATTCATTAAACAGTAATCAGCGAATAATTTGGGAGCAGAATCTTTATCCCATAAATATTACTATTGTTTTTACTAACAGATTATTGTTTTGCTTTGACAGAAAATTTTGTGCAAATTATTTGTCATTATCCTTTTTGTCGAGTAGATATGAATACTTGATAAATAAATGTTCTTCCTCTATTATGTATTTGTGATTGAAAAGAATAAAGATGTCCATATTGCTTTTATTTACAAACTTACTCCCAAATTACTCATGATAAATCTATACATAGAGAGACTCATGTGACCCCCAGCATTTGAATTCTAAAAAAATATTTGTTGTACAGATGTGTGTTATTTCTTGCCTGTCTAAATTATCAGTCATCATCAGCAATGAAAATATTGGAGATATAGATCTTCATGTCATACTACCTCCTAATATAAAAATATATTTCTTGTTCTATAAGTATTTTGGAAAAGAATATTCCAAATAAAGTTAGTATGTATTCTGAAAATTGATACATGATGTCTTGATAGATATAGTGAAGCTGGAAATATTATAGCACATATTTCTGCTTCACCTAGTGCCAATATCATCAGCATTAGCATGGGTTTGAATCCAGTCATATACTGACACCCATCTTGCTTGAGGCGGTGGTATATGTATAATTTATCATCAATATTTATAATCGGTACGTGTAAGCTATAACATTTGACTATTTGTGTTATTATTACTAATTATGTATAAAATAAATGGGCAATAAGTATAAATATAATATTAGATGTGTATAAAGTGTGACAAATGTTTTAAGATTTTTTCATTAAAGTCGTTTTCTACTTAGTCAAGTTATAACATTTTATATTTTGTTTTAATAAAATGTACCAAATAATATGTAAAAACAGTAAAGTCAGTATTTATAAGGAAACTTTGTAATTTTGTCATACTTTATAAATTTATTATTTTATTAAATGTAAGTGTAACAAGCCATCGGATTATAAAATTTCTTATTTATAGAATCTATCAAATTCCTCAAATTTTTATGAGTAAAGTTCTTTTTCTTAGTATATTTTATTTAATTTTCATTACAATATCTCAAATCCAATAGGCTTTGTTTAATACGATGGTTTGTGAAATTTAATTAAGATGAAAATCAGATTTGTATCATTGTTTATTTTAATTAGCAAATGAACTCTTGGGGCATATTTTAATGCAGGATTGTATATTTCCCACCCAGGCAGATGCTGATCACAGAGAAAGTCATCAGAAAACGTCATGCACATTGTATCCTGATAGACAAGGCTGAATGATATAAATAGCTCAATTTTGGTTATCAGGATCAATTAGATTCTTGTTCTCAGAGTGACCTTACTTCAAGCCAGTTTACGTTTTACCTAAATAATGTCGAGGTAAAGTAAAAGGCTGTTCACTTTCTGTGCTCTGTCTCCACCTGCTCAATGCCACTCCAGTGCTGTCAACATCTAAGCCATGATGCTGAATAAATCAAGAAAGCCTGCCTTCATAAGCCTGTCTCCAGCTATGTTTTGAGGTAACCCCGTTTTTCGCAAGCCCCTGCTCTTTTAACAACATTGGTTTTAAATTAATATTAATCTATGATTAGTTTATACTCATTTATTCGCTCTAAAATATGTATACGTAATGTCTATACAACTTTCTTTGAATACGTCATTAACTTTATTTTTATAAAATCTAACCGTTTTAATCTTTGTAGAACTCCATATTATTTTGATACAAGTTAAGTACAAAATTCAAATAACATATTACAACCCTAGTTTATTATTTTCTCTGGTCAAAATTATTGCAGGAGATGTAGATTTTCCATTAGTACTTACTGATGAAGCTCATTTAGTTTTGTACATTTGTTATTTTGTAAATGATTTAAATGATAGGAATAGTCTTCAAATTTTAAGTTTCCTATTATTTACCAATTAATCTTTATCAGTAATGATTTCTCAAAAGAAAATGTAATTTATTAAATTATTTAAGCAAAATCCATCACATTTTCCTAAACCAAACTTAGCTCTTTAGGTAAAATCTATTATAGAGATTTTAAAATTAAATGTTATCAGTATTTACATTGTATATCTCATTTGCATTTGATTTTTAGCATCTACATATTAATTATCATGCAGGATTTGTAAAATGTCACCAGAATTGAATTTGTGTTTTTTATATATAGGGTTTATTTTAATGTTTTGTTATATAAACATCGTTTGTCTATAAAGTCTAAGTCATGAGAGATTTTAAAGTTTGAATATGTGGGAAAACAATACACTTCTTTAAATTGGATTTTAATTGTCATTGTTTCTTTTATATTATATTTTCTTAAGTTTTATTGATTGCCCATGGGTTTTGTGAACATTCCATTACTCTAGAGAGCTAACTATTTAAATCAAGATTGAATTCACGTTTGTTTGCACACTATATATATTTATACTGTATTATGTATATTATTGCTACAATTATTCACTTTTTAGTATTATTGTTCATCCTTTGCTACTTAACTCTCAGGACCTGCAGAAATTTAAATATGATTAATCCCATAATGTTAGTCTTCCATAAAAGTAGATCTATTTCCTACTAGGATTCCCCTTTTCCAAATACTGCCATTAAAATGTGCATTGGCACACATGGATAAACCATCCCAGCACATTAACTTTTATTGTTATGCAGGGATATGTTTTGGTCGGTGGACCAGCATGTCCTCTCATTCATTGACTTCACCTAGCAAAGTCACTTTGAGGATCATAAATGATCTTATGTGTTATTTTACTGTAGCCATAACGTGCCACCTCTAGTATTCTTTATTTACTCTCTATTTACGAATCTGAAATGCTCTCTCCACAGTGATGGCACATCTCTCATTAGCCAATCCATCTAATTAATCACATATCATATAGAATTGTTATTTAATAAGATAAACTTTGTTTTCTCACATTCATAACTTACAACCCCTTTAAATGTAATAACGGTCTAATGCAACTCATTCATGTCAATTATCTATATATTTGTAAAGAAAGAAAATAGATTTATTTTCTTCAATTTATAAGTTTATTGAGGGTTAAAATGATGGATTTTTGCTGATTTCTACTTGGCAGATCATTTAACCAATTGTTTATATTTAGTAAACAAATGTATTTTATGTTTGTCTGTATCAAAACCTAATTTGTGTCTTAAATGGATCGCAATTGCTTTCTAAATTTAAATGCGGTAATATTGATTAATTATAATGTTATCTGATTTACTTAATGAATTTTAAATTATGTAATTGTGAGTCCAATATGTATAACGAAGTTGTGTAGACAAGCATTGATGTATTTTGTATGTTGATACTTATATGTATAATAAATATATATTATATTAGTATTTTGAAATCTTTGTTTGTCATTATTCCAAATCTCTAACATAAATCCCTTTTATTCATTTATAAAAATTTATGGGTTTAAACTCATTTCTTTTGTTATGTTGCCATGAAATTGTTATTATTGCAGTTTTAATCAATCAACTTATTTAAATTATCAATCAATGTCAGGTATACTCCACACCATTCTGTAATTGTAATAAATTTAGATAGGTATTAATTACTGAAATGTAAATCTGTGATATTAAGTCGCGTGTGAACCTTGAACTCTAGTCGGGAACGGAGTGAGAATGAAACTCCCAGTATCATCAAATAGTTATTCGTGTAGTCATAGTCCCTGGAGCACTAGTAAATAGGTTGATGTTTGGTATTGTTCCTGACTTATGTATCTTGCACATGCTAGATGGATATATGTTTGCTTGGATTCTACGTTTTGTTGAATGAACACATGATTTTGACTGGTACAATAGTAAATTAATGAGGTTTTAGACAGAAAAAATGATATCAAATATAATATTTTCTTTTATTTGATAATATGCTGCAACTTCTCTTTATACATTGTATTATTTTATATATAACAAAATATACAAATTAAAAACAATATAGATTTAGGATTATGTCACTAAAATTAACCAACAACATATATATAAATTATAACTTTTGGGGCTGAACCATGTATTATTTTCACTTAAATACTGATATTTCGACAGACTAGCATTCACCATTATCAAGGTTAATAATAACATGACTGTGTGTGAGATGAGAAATGAGATTCAACTTAAAGTAGTTCAGCATTCACAATATGAGGCTTATCAAAATGTTTATTTCCCTCAGTTTTTTCACCTATTAATTTTAATTTAATATTACATAAAATGAAAGGTTTCCACATAGCTGGAATATGTTATGGAATATGTTGAAATCATACAAAGTTAGTTACAAGCATTTCAACTCAAATACTTATGCATGTGAGTTTTTTCACATTTCAACTCAAATACTTATGTTAAAAAAAGAATTTTGTTAACTAATTGTAAAATGATAATTAAGAAGGAAAACAAAGGAAGTGAAATACTTTCATAAAAGTAATCATCACCACAATAGACTTTTTAACTAAATTTTATTTATAAAAATGCAGAATTTCAGAACAAATTTATACTACTAAAAAGTAATATTTTCTTATTTTCTTTGATTCATTTTTGTTTCAATTTTGTTTACTCATTATCCATTCTCTTTGCTGTATTTTTCAAAAAGCAAGCATTGCTAATGGTTAAGGGGAGAAGTTTATTTAAGCTACTTATTGATAAATACCATAAAGAGTTGACTAGAAATAATTATGTTTTATAAGCTACAAAAAAATTAAAACACAATAAATTTAGGTCAGTATATGTTTCACAGAGGATGTTTCAAAAGCAGAATATGTTAATGTTAGCAGAGACATGGAGTAGCAGATTTTAGTGTGAAAACCTGTTGGACCATATGTATATATATGTATATATATATATTGAAGCAGTCAGATCTGAGTTCGATCCTAGCTTCATGACATCTAGCCATAAGCCCACTTCAAACCCTAGTACTAATCTTAAATTTCTGATGTAATGGGGCTTTATACGTTCAATCCACACTAGTTTCCTTAAAGAAAAACTATTACATAAATGTGTGTTAAAATTAACTCATTTGAGGTTTAAATTAATCAATTCTATTAATAAATTCATGATAGAATTATTCATGAATTTATATATGTATATATATATATATTATAACTGCATGGATTGTGCGTATATATTTATAAATATTTAAATATATATATTTGTTCGAAAGTTTCATTGCGTCGGGAATGTTTTATTTTACTTTTAAATAATTTGTTAAAATTTTAGTGATTAAAAGCTACATTCTTTCGATAAGCTATCAGATTGTTCCTTTCCAAAGACAATGGGGAAAGTTTTATTAATTAGAAAAGATAATAATAAAATGTAAGGATGGTTCCCAATTAAAATCGTTTTTTAGATTTATAAATTCATTTTCTAATTAGAAAATGAATTCAAGTTAATGAGTTTGAAAGCCTTATCGAAGGAATGTATCTAAAAT
Source organism: Epiperipatus broadwayi (assembly GCA_028023455.1). NCBI lineage: Eukaryota > Metazoa > Onychophora > Udeonychophora > Euonychophora > Peripatidae > Epiperipatus > Epiperipatus broadwayi. The sequence continues at coordinate 91,141 of JAQFVV010013350.1, forward strand.
CAATTAGTAGAAACTTGTAACATTGAAAATAAAAGAAGTGCTAGCCCGAAGGCATCAGACACAATATAAATAGCTCTGAAAAGTTTGGAGAAGGGGTAAGCCATCTTTGTTTTAGAGAAGTGCCATTAAACTCTGTGCATTTTAAAAGTATGAATTTAAATAGTATTTCTATCATGGTGAGGGGCTAAACATCAGGAATCTGGCTACTGTGCCTAAAGTCCCCTGAAAATTTTCAATAAAGTTGCTAAACATTTTACGGACCAATCATGCTTCCAAAATCATGACAAAATCAATCAAAATACCATTCAAGTAATTTACCAAATGCACGCCTACATTTTACCAACTTGGATGTGTAAACTAAGGAACCAGTCCTGGAAGAAATGGTAATATATTTCCATAATGAACCATAACTTTCTGGCCAGTTTCCAAACTTTACTTTACACTCCCTTTAAAAGCTCTTCTCATTTATTAATGTAACAAACTGTACAAAATCTTTTTATTTATGATATTTTAAATTATATAGTAATTCTCTCAATCTCTAGTCCTTAGATTTAATTTTCTTTTCTTACAATGGCAGTTCACTTATTGCATTATATATATATATATATATATATATATATATATATATCGAGTAATTTATTAATGTCATTTATTTTTAATTATATGCCAATAATCCTTCGACTCGATGATCTCCTTTGTTCCATTCGTCTTATACAAATAATAAAATATTAAATCTGCTAGTAATTTCTGCCCATTAGAACTAAATTTATACCATTCTATTAATCATCAAGTCAAAAGAATTAATAAATATTTGCTATTTTTATAATTGGCTAATAATAAATTATTAGCTCCATTTCTAATCTATGCCCCAGCTATTTTCTTGTGTTCACCAATATTTATTTATTCATATATAATATTAAAATATTTTTGCAAAAGGGGTTGATAAAGGGATCAAATGAATACATTCTAATCCAAATTGTTTTTACTATCTATTAATATTCAGGAAGGGCATGATGTTTGGGGCATAATTAATATAATTTTATAACTGCTTTAAAATAATTTTAGTTAAAAGCTCGTTTGACTTTAATTAATTTGATCAAGTCATTATGCAGAGCATTCTATAGTAAATTGAGTTTTATGATTCAAATGGTGACTATCAAGTCATCATCTTCAAACGTTGCTGACGTAGGGCAATCTTCTGCTCTGTAGGCTTGTCGGTGGTGATATAACTTATTTTAAATTATAGAGAAAGAAAGCACTTCTTCCACTGCTTATATTATATTTGGAACACCAAAGGTTCATAGCTATGGCTCGGCCTGGCTTTCCCCAGGTTCCATGTCTTCTTACAGGGCAGTAAGACTTGTCAAATACAAGCCGTCATACTTCTTAAATCACCGACAAGCTATTATCTTTCATGTTCATTTTATAGCATAATTTCTCAGCACCATTACCTCTCTGTTCCAGTAAAGCCCACTCTTATGCTCGTAATTTGTGATGAAGTGATTTCAATTAAAGTCGAACAAATTCTCAGTTATCTCAAATTAAATAAGTTTTCTAATAAAGGTTAAAGTTATGCCCTAAATATGTATCTTGCTCTTCATGAATGGACTTGCGAATGTGAAAATAAATCTCACATTTTTTTTGTATAAAATAAGAATAATAATTTTCTTTACAACTGAATACCTTTATCTGCCTTTATTTTCTTGTTGGGGGCATAGACATATAGACTTCCATAATATTGCATAATACTTGTTGGCATATAATAGGAACTGCCATTCTTATTATAATTATAAACTCTGTTTAAGGACTAGAGGTAATCAATATAATCATCATTTAAAAATTGAACAAAACTATTACTATTATTATTAAAATATTTTATAAACACACTTGGTTTCTTAATTCTTTCATTCAATAATTATTTTAATGTTAATGCTCACCATCTGTGTTGGCAACCCGAACATATACATATGATTCGACTTAAAATTATCTTTAGTTAGTTTATTATCTGATATTAGTGTCAGTTCAGGAGTCTCTAATCATCACCAACTGTTGAGCTAGTTCCTTGGTGCATAGCACTATGCCGTCGATTTAGATCATCCATTGATCTGAGCTGGTGAGTTGGGTTTGAATTCAGTTTGGTTTGACTGAGTTTGGATCTGACATGCAGTTTATGTGGTGGAGGTTTTTCGACTGGTACAATATCCATACATACATACATATTGCACCATTATTACCATGCATTATTATTTAAATAGACAATGATTTCTTAAGTATATAAATTACATTTTATAAAAACGATTTGCTAAGAAAAGCTCTTGCTGTCCAACTCTGGCCACATGGCACTCAACAAACAAAGAAATGATGTTGTCTAACCTGTACGTAAAAAAAATGACATAGCATAAAGAAAATGTAATTTTCAATCCCAGCTCTGTTACATATATACATGTATCTTACTCAAGTGAGAAAGAAACGACCAGCCAAACTACAAGATATTCATATATGTAATTTCAATCATGGAAAAAATACTATGAGCTATTTTGTTAATTTGCAAAGAATCACATAGATATAATTATTTAATTATATTCCTGTCCCAAATTGCTTAGGAATAATAAGAATTTATTTAAAACTCCATAGACAAGTGAAAAAAAAAAAAAAAACATTCTGAAATCGTTTTACAAAACATATTTTTTCCATTAAAACAATCATATATATATATATGGGAATAAACATATTTTTTCCATTAAAACAATCATATATATATATATGGGAATAAACTGTGTATTATTTTGCATTACAATCTGATATTTTGATGGATTAGCAACCGCCATTATCAAGGTTAACTTTTGAAAGAAAAATTGTTAGATCTCAAACAATAACGTGACTCAGTGCAAGATGTTTAATATTTCAGTTGACTCTCTTATGGTTTTTAAATCATATCTTTCCAAATTAGCAAGTATTTTTGTATTGTCAAAATCAGGTTTCTGACCAATTTTTAAAAAATGGGAAGTAAAAACTGATGTGCTAATTTTTTGATTAAAAGCATTTCTCTGTTTCTTGATTCTGATATTTATTCATCTATTAGACTAACCCACATAGCATCTTGAGCAGTGCAAATATGGAATTTCATAAACTCCTTGATGTTCCAAAAATATTCTGCCTTTAGTTTATGTAAAAAATCACCAATTCTTTTGCCAGTAAAAAAAGTAGTCTTTATATTAAAACAAGATAGTCTTCTACTGATTTTATCAGTAACCCCTTTAATATAAGGTAAAATTACTTTATGAAAAAAGGAATTGTCAATTCTATCCTCTTTTTTCTTTTTAGTATTAATGTTATGTAAAGCCTTACATATAATGTTTTTATTATAGTTGTTAGAAAGTAGAATATTTTTTGTAAAATTTATTTCTTGAGTAAGATGTTCTTTATCAGATAAATAATAAGCTCTAGTCAAAAGATTTTGTGCTACAGAAAAAATTTGTACAGGATGATGATGAAAATTAAAATTAAGATATCTGTTTGTATGGGTGGATTTTCTGTAAACTGATATTGATAATGATTCGTCACATTTTCTTGCAATTAAAACATCTAGAAAAAAAAGCGATCTGTTATTTTCCACTTCCATAGTAAATTTAATATTTGGATGCCAATTATTTATAAAAACAAGAAAAGAATTTGAGGCATCAATGTCATGATGCCATATGACAAATGTATCATTTACATATCTAAGCCAAATAGAAGGTTTTTAATAGCTGCACATAATACTCGACTTTCAAAATTATTCATGAAAAGATTAGCAATTACAGGTGACAGTGGAGAACCATAGAAAGTCCTTTAATTTGTTTAAACGTTTGAAAATTATAAACAAAAAATGTACTTTCAAGGCAATGCTTCGGTACTGGAATAATGAAATCAGACAAACCATTGTATTGTTCTATTATACTTAATGCTTCTTCAACAGGAATATTAGCAAACATAGAAGAAACATCAAAACTAACCAATAAATAAGTTCCAGTTAGTTTTAAGTTTTTAATTATAGAAATAAAATGACTTGAATTTTTAATTCTTGATGGAATCTTGTCTGTCAATGGTTGTAAGCATTGGGCTAAATATCGAGCCAAAGCATGTGTGGGAAAACCTATAGCACACACAATAGTTTGGAATGGTATCTCATGTTTATGAATTTTAGGCAAACCATAAAATTTAGGATATAATGAAGAACCTTCTTTTGGAGAAATTTTAATTTTCATATTTTCATCTATACTAGAATGTTTGATTAGACATTTTGTCTTTTTTTCTAAATATGTCAGAGGATCTCTAATATTCTTTTTATAAGATCCACCATTTAATAAATCTACAATTTTATTATAATAATCTAAACGATTAAGTACAACCATCGAATTCCCTTTGTCTTCTGGAATAACAACAATAGAATCATCTTTTTTTTTAATTTTTGAAGTACAATAAAATTTCCTTTAGATAAATTATTTTTTGGTGGTTTCATATTTTTTAAGACATCACAAACTTCAAATCTAATAAGATCATCTGTGTGTAAGTCTATATTTTTAAGAAAGATTCTATATTGCATATAATATTTTCAACTGGAACACGTTTAGCAGCCAGTGCATAATTAAAACCTTTCGCCAAAAGAGAAATTTCATCAAAAGAAAGTTGACGATGGGATAAATTTTTTACATGTGAATCACCCACAGTATAATCAGTAAATTGTTTTTCCTTTCTACTTATTAATAATGCACATTTCTTTTATTGTTTCAATGTTTTAAATTCTAAATCTTTAATAAATCGAAAATAAATAATTTTATCAAAAATAGACCAAAGAATGGGGTGGATAATATTGCTTAACGTTATACATTCTCTCAGTAAAAAGCAATCAATATAGTTTAACTTCCTCCTAATATCTTGAATAAAATAAATCATTTTTTTTTACTCACCACCTTTAGAATGTTTCTTATTTTAAAAGAGTTGGAATGAAACTTAATCTGCAGCATTTTGGAACTACTTCATTATCTCTACAACGAGTCAGAAATGTAAGATCGCACAACAACTTTTCTTTCTTCACGCAAGATTTATATATATATATATGTGTGTGTGTGTGTGTGTGTGTGACTTTTCAGAATTAATAAAGTATTGAAAACATTTATCTCTTTTATTTACTCCTCTTCCCAATTTTATCATTTAAATACTTCATAAAGAAAATAAATATAAAGCAATACAATTATCAAGAATAATTTTTTAATGTTTTATGTTAAAAAAAATAATAGTTAAGCATTTTAATTTTATACTTGAAAGAAATGTGATGATGATAAAATACAAAAATATGATGTCAATGCAATATTATATTGATTAACAATTTAAATTGTTGTAATAAGTCTTTCATAGCCACTACTAGTTAGGATAAATGAGGTATACCAGGAATCCATTTCAATCACATGATAGTATAAATTTTATTTTTTAAATGGTGATTTAATGATATGATTTTCATTCTAACTAAAGCAATTAGAAGTCATTACTTATCCAGAAACTGAAAAACACTGTCTTGGAAATATAATGAAAAAACAGACTGTATACTTATTCTGTGTAGTCAAAAGTATATCTACATTTCCCATTGTAAAAATAACATTAGCATACTCTTTTATTATTTATTTTTTGTAAAATTATTAAATATATATTTTTAATAAGTAAATGGTACTTATAATTAAATATTTTTTAAATAAATTAACATTTTTAATATATTAGCTATCTAAAAGTTTCGATGCCAAAATGAAATGACAATAAATTTACTAATATTTTTATTTATTTTTAATTAAGTCGATTTTAATATTTCGAAGTGTTTTCATTATTTTAATTTAAACTTCATATCTTACATATACAGATTATTTTAAATAAAATACATTTTTTTTTATTCTGAAGTCTAAAATAAAGTTAATTGTTTTGATCATTTATTTTTGTTTGTAGTTCCTTTTCTATTAACAAATTTGATATTTTAGTTTTTAATATATGCTCAATTTTTAAATTTATTTTTAAAAAGAAATTAGTAAATAATAGAAAAATAAAATTAAAAAAACGGTTTTTTAATTATAAAATGATAAAAATAAGAAAATCACACATTTATGTAAATGTTTGTTAGAGAAAACATTACTTAAAAATAACATGTGGAAAATATGTTTAAGTGATTTAAATATCTTCTAAAATATTAAATTTTTACATTTATTTTTAAGTCTTTATTTTTGTGTACTAATTTTTTTGATAATTAAATGCATGAATTGCAAATGCTAATATAATAAAAATCTATGCAATATATAAAAAACTAATCAATTGGTTTTTAGTATATAGTTATTTTAATGAAAAACACCTTCTTTGCCAGGATATTTGACAATTAGGCATTTTATATAACATGGATATTGAGTAATAAATGATTCATGCAGTCTAATTGAATCATCTCAGTTTTAAAAATAGTACTATTCATATGATTAATGCTTATTAAACACATTCAAATAGAATATTAGTGATGTTATTTCCAAAGCTCCCAAATTAGGTATTTGTGTTACAAAAGTGATTTAAGTAGTGAAATATGTAAATATAGTTTTCAAAAATTATATTTACATACTTTGCTTGTAAATGATTTTCAGGTAGATTATTGTTATGATAGAATTATATACATCATTTATTGTATTTGTTTATTATATATGTTTGTTACTTCTATTAAATATAGGTGGATATTGATTGTATAATGCATTTATGGTTTTATTTATACATAAATATCTAATTGCTGATATAGTGGCCAGTAATGAGAAAAAAAATGATTATGTAAATTTAATTTGCATATGACTATTACATATATATTATCTTTCAATAATTAATTTACATTATTTCATCATTTCATTACTTGTGAATAGTCCTAAGTTTTATATTTGTACATTGTAACGTTGACATAAATTGATATGAACATTAGTATTAGGATTTATCAATAGATAATTCTACTATATATTAAAAAAATTGTTTCTAAAATATGGACAAACTAATTTGCATTCACATTTGCATATCTTATTAGTTAACAATACTACATAAATGATTTATAACTTATGTTGGCCATGAATATGAGGGAAAACCTCGAAAGTGCTCAGCCCATTTAATTGTTTTTAGTTTTTGCAGCTTCTTCGTCAGCGGGTAAATCGCTTTTATATGCTAAAAGTGTTATATAAATGAGTCAATTATTTTATATAGCGCGATGTTTATAAACTGTAATATTTAAACAGCATTAAATGGTTGCACATGCGCTTTGGATTTTAACTATAAAATGAATGAATACTAACACTTCCAACACATGATAAAGTCTTTGGAAAAGATAGAATGGCCATTCTATCTTTTCCAAACATGTGTTTGAAGTGTTAGTATTCATTCATTTTATAGTTAAAATCCAAAGTGCATGTGCAACAGTTTAATGCTGTTTAAATATTATAAAAGTGTTATAATAAAAATAACAAAAAGCAATACTTCAAATGCTCTAGGAAATATTGATCTAACTAAAAAATAGACAGTCAATTTATTGTCTAAGCAAATATAATTTAATCTTAATAAATATTTTAAGCAATTTTAAACTTAAAATCTTAAAATTAGTTTTATTTATTTTTTTACAACACATTACAAATGCATAAGTCAATGTTTATGTTATGCATTAAATAGCATGCATGTAAATTAAATAGTTATTAACAATTGATCTACTGTTGGTTTAGGTGGTCTTACAGGTGGACAATCGTTACTGAAGCTGGATTCCAGATCCTCATGCATTACGTACAAAGGATTGTCTATTGTAACTGCTTTCGAATTTTTACTGAAATCAATCATGGCATAATCTGTAGATTGACATGGAATGCTTTGTTTTACTTGTGCAGCTAGTAATTTGTGAAAAGATAAATCTGCATATATTATCCTCTCTTTTTTCTGAAAATATATATATACACATATTACTTATGAGATGTAAATTTTTTGTTTTACATTTATCTATTTGTAGTAACAAAAAAAATAAAAATAAAAAATTCAGTTGTCATTATTAAAATATTTATGCATAAATATATTTATGTAATTAATGATTAGAACAAATCAACAGAACACTAACAAATCTCTTTTATTGTTTCTTCCTGTTCATGCTTTCTTATTAAGCAATCACAAATTGAGCAATTTCATTTGCAGCCTCACAATCAGATTCATTTATTTATATATAAGTCATCCAATCTAGAAAACAATTTATCTGCATTCTGTTGAAATAGTCAAAATAATTAATTACATATATATTCAATTTATAGTTGTTCACTTATATTAAAATGAGTAATATAATGAACTCTCCCATGCAAGTCTAAAAATGTAAAAAAGGGGCGGTGTTTACATTTGGTGTATAGGTTATTTCATCCTTGTCTAAAATACATGCTAAATTAATATATATATATATATATATATATGCTAAATTAATATATATATATATTGAAGCTGGAAATATAGTACATATTTCTGCTTCACCTAGTGCCAATGTCCTCAGCACTAGTTTGGGTTTGAACCCGAGACTTATTAACTGACACCCATCTCATATTAGGTGGTAGTATATTTATAATTATTATAATCTTTTGATTATTTTGTATTTTATGATTAACTAACCTTTTATAATAGTTTATTTATATATAATATTTGTAAAAATGTATATTGTGTTTATTTTATTAAATTGAATTGAATCCTAGATATCTATAAAATGTTACAAATATTTCAAATTCTTTATTAAAGTTCATTTTCTTCAATTAATCAGTTGGTAACATTTTATATTTATCTTTTAATCAATATACATTTGAGAATCAATTATTTAAACAATGTAAGATTTGTATGAAATGTTTTGTAAATTTCTACTTAGATTTATGTCGAATATAAGTTTGAAAGTCATTGTACCAAATTCCTAAAATTTTTCTGAATAAAATCTACATTTTTGTTAATCTAAACCTTAATTAAATAGATTTTGTTAATACAATGACTGATAAACTTAATATGCTTGTTGTTGTTGTTTTTTAATTAGCAAATCAACCCTTGGGGCATGTTCATGCAGAATTATAGATTTCCCTCCAAAGCAGACACCAACCTCAGAGAAACATTTAGAGTGATTGCAATTGTCAGTTGTCACTGTAGATTTAATCCTATAGATAAAGACTAGAACATATAAATAGTGGAAAATTTGATAAGGAGGATTAATTAATTATTTGTTGAGTTTTATCTGAAGATAGTAGTTTAGAGATATAGTACATCGTGCCTACAGAATGACTGGCTAAAAGATCGACCATTGCTTTCCGGAGATCTGTCCCACCAGCTCATCAATGCATTTCCAGTGCTTTCAACATCTAGCTGGAGTCTGTCTGTGTCAAGGAAGCCTGCAAATGATCTGACTGTATTAACTGCCTGTTTCAAGCCATGGAATGCCTACTGAGTGATTCTGAGGTAACGTCCAATTTGCCACAAGCCATTGATTCTATTTTACTTGTTTTCCAAATCAATACTAACTTATATTTTAAATATATGTGTAATGTTTATACAACATAATTTTAAATTAAATGCATCTTTAATTTTTTTTTAAATTTAAAATATCAATTCTAAAAATCTCACATTATTCTGATGCGGCAAATTAAATTAATTTTTGTTGGTTTATTTAGAATATTTGATTTACTGAAATTTCCAAGTACAAAATTCAATGAGCTATTAACTTTAAATTCTCTCACTCTTATTTTTCCAGTCAAAATCATTACGGGAGACTTACTTCACGTAAATTAATTAATAGAAAGCTCGTTTAGTTTTGTATATCATTATAAATTTATTTTGAATGATTTATTTTAAAAGTATCTTACTATTACCTTCAATTTAAAATAGCCCTGTAATTATTTCTGAAAGAATAAATAATTTTAGTGAATCAATTAAATAAAATTTATCATAGAATTTTCTCAGTATTTATTTCATACATATATTTCATTTGTCAGAAAAAATTAAAATTATGATTTACAATTTATTAGTTTGATATTCAATGCCCGTCTATGTTAATTAAAAACAGTCTTATTTTGTAATCTTTGATAAACTATTTAAGAACTTATTAATAAATGAAATATTTGTGAAGTGTGGAAAACAATTTATATTTTAGTTAATTTTTTTTTAAATATATATATTATATTTATGATTCATTCATTAGTAGACTAAGGTTTGTGGGGACTTTCTATTGACATCAGGAAACTGATTATTTTAATCAGGAATTCATTGATTAATTTTGTTAGTGATACACTATCTATATATATGTCTAAGGCATTAATGTTTTTATAGCTACAACCATTCATTTATTATTTTGCTTTACTACTTACTCATCAGGACCTTTGGAAATTTAACTATGAACAATCCAATCTTTCACACTCCCTCAAAGTAGGTGTAGTTCATACCAAGGGATCCATTTTTGGGCATTGTCATTTAAAATGTGTATGAAAAGTCCAGCACATCAAAATATTATTATGATTATTTAGAGATATTTTTGGCTGGTGGGCCAGCATTTCTCATCATCTAGTTGCATTTACTAGGAATTTCCTTTAGCAAAGCCACCCAGAGGTTCATAACAGACCTCATTTATTTTTTTTGTAATCTATAATAGCATACTGCCTTCTTCATCATTTTATATCTTTATTTAGCAAACCTGAAAGGTTCTCTGCCATGATGGCACATCCTTCACAAACCAATTTCGTTATTTAATTAAATCTGACTGTATAATTGTCAATTATTTATTTAAGAACTGTTTTGCTTCCCACACCCATTATATACAAATGATTTTAAATATATTAGTGTTTTAAATGCCCATCTTTCATGTCTTGCAATATATATATATATATATATATATATATATATATATATATATATATATATATATATATATATAAATAAACATATATATATATATAAACAGATTTATTTATAATATCTTGAAGAGGGCTAATAATATTTTATTGCTGATTGGTTTTGGCTGACCAATTAACAAACTTTTACATTGTTTGTCAAAGCCGCATCAAAATGAATTAAATAAAATAACCAAGTTGTATAAACAAAGACTACTTATTTTGTACTAAATTCCTTAATAAATTCCTATAATATTGTTATTTTAAATAAGCTTAGTTTGTCATCACTCCCAATCTCTAAGGTTAATTACTCTATTTATTTAAATATTTTTTTTGATTTAAATTCAATTCCTTGTTGCCACACACAATTATCATTATTATGGTTCAAACCATTAGTAATCGATCAAATCATATCTGTACCATTCTGCAATCGTCAGAATCCATTAAATCATTGATTTTTCATATAAACCCTTTATTATTTTGAGTCTCTATGTGAACCATGACCTCCAGCTAGGACGGAATAAAACCAAACTCTGCTAGTGTCATCAAAAACGTTATTCATTAGTCAGAGAGGCAATAGTTTAGGCAAATAGGTTAGGATTCATCCTTGTCCTGACATATGTATCTTGTGAATGGTTGGATTCAATGTACTTTTGCTTGGATTATTGGTCTTGTTGAATGAATACATGATTTTGACCGGCACAATATATATATATATATATATATATATATATATATATATATATATATATATGGACTGCAAATGTAAAAATCACTTTACATGTTACTTTACAAAAGACAGAAAAGGGCAGTGAATGTGATTTGATACCATTCTGTTGAATTGTCACAACTGAAAATCACATACATAATGGGAGAAATATTGTATTTAATAGTACATAAAAATATACATATCTAAGCAAAATAAATTGCACTATAGGCATATAATAAAATGTTTCTACCACAAATAATGGTGGCATCCCAGTTCAATTATACTTTTACATTTTGATCACTGATACATTTCAAAAATTCATTTTTCAATCTAATTTGTTTTTTAACTGAGAATATTTGTATAGTTAATTACGAACTAGTTCTAAGTTGAGGCATGTGTGAGTGACTACATGAAGCAATTCTGATATATTTAAAGAAATCTTTAATTTCTTCAGAGCTATCTTAAATCTTCTTAATTATGGATCTGAGACTTGATTCTTTAAAACACTGTAGTATAGACACGTTCAGATCACTCAACCAACATATTAAGTGATCCATGTTAGTAATAACAAACAGAGATCAAAAAAGAAATAATCAGGGAGAAAACAAATAGTTGATGCTGACATCATTGAAAGAATTAGAAGATTGAAATGAATTTGGGCTGTAATTAGATTCCAAAAGATTGAAAAAGAGATAAGAAAAAAACCATATGTGAGATAAATGAAGTAAATCAGGATGTATGCTGATATGATGTGGAGAAATAAAGGCTAAAGATTGAAAAAAAAGATGGATTGAACTTGGTGACACTCTCATTCTGAAGTGTATCAATATTGATGGAAAATGATGTTGTAGATGATATAATACATTCAGTGTATTTTCTCAAAAGAAACATAAAGATTGATAATCATGATTTAGAAGAAGGTTACATCTACAAAAACCTTGGTAATATTATTAACACTGTCAGGAATATAATGAGTGAGAATAACCAAAGAATTAAACTTGAATGCAATCTATTTATTAGAAATAATTATTAAAAATAAACATGCCTATATATTTGGAAAGAAAACTTTTATTACTTGGTTTTAGGAGTTCTTATTAATGACTTGAAGACTTGGAAACTAGCACGAGGTGAACAGTGACTTTAAACCATTTAACAAAGAATGGAACTTATGTATTAAGTATAACAACAAGCAGTGTAACATAAAATACATGGGTGACAAAAACCCAATTATCACTGACATTAAAATAATTTAGAATCTGAAATGGAAGTGGGTTAAAAATATATTATGAAGAGATGATAACACATGGACAATTGAAATTTTAGACTCTAAAAGTTTATAAAAGAATTACAAGAAGATTACATGTGAAATATGTGGATAAAATAAAGTTTGCTGATGTGTTGTTGAGAAGAAAGAGTTATTAGAAAATGTGGAAAGGCCTTCATTCTGTCATGGACAGATATTGGTTCAATATGGTGCTGAAAGTGATATATATTTTAAATAAACCTTCAATAGATTGTGTGCTACGATTGAATTATTACAAATGAAAGTCAATTATTTTATGTCACTCATATATATTTCTGTATTGCAGAGAATAACAACTATTTGTAATCAATGGAAAAAGATATATCTTTTCATTTGCTATATAAGATCTTGAAAGTAGATTACTTTTATTACACTGTATGATAACCGCTTAAAACAGCCAATAATTTTACAATATTGACAAACTGTCACATTTAAATTGACATGTTAACATAAAGAATAGTCATTTGGTGAACTTATAAATACTTTTAATTACTTGTAATGTATAGGCAGATGATATCACAGATAAAAAGTCAACTGACTTTAAACCATATTAACAATGCATCTCACTTAGTACAGATAACAACTGCCAAGAAATAAATCTCTTATTACTTAAGATTTAAGATATTATAAGACTATGGACTACTAGGCACCAATATTTGAAATAGCCAAAAAGTTTATAGTCAAAATTTACAAACTTTTACATCTAAATTGATGTGGTATTATTAAATAATTCTGAGTTTAGTAATCTTATAAATATTTCCAAATATAAAATAGAAATAGTTTGACTGTTTTAAATGTTTTTTTCCTTTTATCCTGTTTTGGATATATAACTTCTTTTTCCTTATGTGAAAGACTTTAATGGGAATTCATCCATACCTATAACATTTTATTTTTTACAAATAAATCGTTTTTCTATATCATATACTGACAATCTTTACAGTATTTATTACCACTGTAGGCTTTTAAATGATATATCTTAAAAGTTAATATTTGAATTTCGTAAATTACAAAAATATGTTTTTCAAAAAATTTATCAAAAAACAAAAAAAAAATGTTTTTCATTATAACAATGGCACTTTTTATTACCGGAAGTACTGTTGTAGAATGAAATATTTTTTTGTTTACATTTCATTTTAAAAATAGAAACCACATCTAATGTAGATATTGTTATCAAATAATAAGTTTTAAAATTCAAAATTATATTTATTAACCTTTATAAATAAATTTCTTTACTGGTGTTTAAAAAAGCCCTTCTTATACAGTAAGAAATAAATGTCTTTACTGGTGTTTAAAAAGGCCATTCTTATTAACCAATAAGAACTGCTTTTGCTTTGCTATAAGAAAATTTTTATGACTTGTTTCCTTAAAAACAAATACTTTCAAATAAAACCGAATTCTTTTCATGAAATTTTGGTTGAAATAAATATTTTATAGAAGGAATTGCATAAATAAGTTTAAATATGTAAAAAAATTACTGAAAATTACTTTTTTTTTTCAAAAAAGACAATTCAAAAATTGTTGAACTTGAGGCCCAACAATCAACCAATAGAAATTCATCATTTACAGTAAATTCAAAATGGTCCACATGCAGACATGTTCATATGAAAATTAACTTTCTAATTTCTAAAGATCAATAGGATACTAATATATCCAGATTTTTTTTAACTAATAACTTTAATAATGACTTCTACACACAAAAAACTATGTACATTAATCTATAATTATGCATAAAAGCAAATGCAAGATAAGATAAAAACAAATGTAAAGTAATCTACCATTATAAATAAAAGCAAAATGCTACATTGAGCTGAAAGCAATAGCATTGGCATCTTAATGTCCAATACAACTCAAAGTAAATGAATTTCAGCTATTAAGCCTATGTAATAAATGCAGCATATTTATATGATCATAAACCCTAAATAGAAAGAGATATCTTTTTTGCTAATCAGTTTATATGTGATTCCTGTCTATGATGATGGACATTAGTTACTTTTTCAAAGTGAGTTGCAACTTTCTTTGAAATAAAACTGCTTACTGTTATTATGCTCTGTGGATTTATTTTTATAAGTGGAATTGCTAAAACAAATACTGAAAGCATTATTATTTATTATAATATTAACTTAATTAGATGCAATTTGAACCCAGTCTTTCACCTCCCTTTATTCATCCATTCCACTTTATACTACATATGTAAATGCCCACATACATGTAAAAAGATAAATGATCCCCAATATACATATTTTATGTTCAACCATCACTCATAAGTTATTCCTCATCATGATCTCTCATACATATATATATAGTCAGTGTGAGGTTTATAATAAGATAACAAATCTTCAATCTTTAATGGATATGCTTGAATCTTCTCCACTCTCCATCTCTTTAGCTATCCATATCATTGAAAATCTGAATGATAAAATTTTGAGAGTGCTTATTTTCCAATATTTATGTCATACTCATGCTGACTATAAGTAGATGTTTATTAACTTTGTCTTTGTTAAATTCACGGTTTGTTAAGCTCTTGTTACTATATTATATAATGTAATAATTGCAATCGATTTATAAAATCTTCGACCGTAAGTTAAAAAATGTAATGGTTTAGATTAGATTTTCATATATGTACATATGAATGTGCATAAGTGAAATATATTTTTAGTGCCAATGCAATAGTTTTACCTTGAAAGAAGTGTCAGGTCCATTTGTTGAAGTGCTTGGTGTTGGTGTATCTAAAAATAAACAATTTATAATATATTGTAATCAGATGATAGTAATCATTATCATTGATTTTATAAATAGTCAAAATAAGAGTCATAGATCAAGTCATAGATCACATGACCCTATCTCTTAAGCTTGTAAGTTATAAACAGTGAGGATTGCCAATTCCTCTACAAACTATATGATAAATGCTTAGCCAGAGACAGCACTTAAAATATCTCTGTCAGGAACCCCTCCCCAAATCCCTGACCATGGTTTCATTCTTTGGCACTCCTCAGAGAGGTGTCAGGGTAGGTTCAGACCCTAGACATGTAGATGTCTGAAAATTTCAGATTTTCCACTCAATAGTTAACTTTTAGATAAGTACTTGGCTTTGGGTTGGTATTTTAAGATCTAGGGTCTGAACCTATCCTGACAGCTCTCTGAGGAGTGCCAAAGCATGAAACCATGGTCAGGTGTTTGGGGAGGAGTTCCTGACAGAGATATTTTGAGCTGGCTCTGGCTAAGCATTTATCATAAAGCTTGTAGAGGAATTGGCAATCCTCACTGTTTATCATTGATATTGTGAATGTATTATATATTAGTTTATACTATACTGGCTGAACATGTATGTTCATCCAACAAGACTCAGAATCTGAGCAAAAGTACTTTGAATTCAGCCATGCCCAAGATACACAGGTCAGAGGTTATTAATAAATTCTAACCCATTTGCCCATTCCCCAAACGTAAGACCTCATGAGCAACACATCTGGTGATATAGTGAGTTTACTTTTAATCCATATCCTGGAGACACAGTGGGGAAGCATGATATCTTAAATATGGTGATGATAATATATGAGAAATCTCAAGTAACCCAGTACAAGGACATATTAATAATTAAATATTATATTTAGTTTCCAATAAAACACTAATTTGATAAGCAAGTAAAGAATTAGAATACTAAGATAATGTGATGATTATATGAAAAGTTATTATACATATATATATATATTATTTACAGAGTTCACAGTAGAACAGTTTCCTTATGAATATGTTCACATTGGTGACCATTGTGGGATGTCATATATATATATATATATATATATATATATATAGTGTGTGTGTGTGGTTTGCTTATATGCCAATAATTAGTTAAATAAGTTTTACATAATAGGTTTAAGAAGAGAAATGCTATTTTAAATGACTTACGATTAATTAAGACCCATCACTATATAAATTTACGAAAGACCCTTTGGTGTCCAAATAAATTAATACTATGTATCCGTAAGCAAGATATGATCGATGCCACTTCTATCACAAGAAATCTACATGTATATAATTGTGATGCCAGGTAAATTGGTCTCTGATAACTATTACATATATTAAATATTAAACAACAAAGTTATAAAACAATGAATTTGAGTACAGGAATGTATTATTATTCAATATAACAAACATTATGTACTAATTTTTAAATTTACAAATTATTAAAATAAAGAGAATTAATTTATGCATGTGGGGGGCATTCATAGCTTTTTATAACATTCTAAATATAAATCGAATAATAAATAACCAAATGGTTTAGTTAAATCATAGCCTTATAGCTTACAGATTAGTTTTAGGCATAATTTAGCGGTGCGAGCATAAGGTAGCAAATATAAGATGCGGTTCATTTTCGGCTGACCAGATGCTTAATCATTTATGAGAAAAAGTGTACACCTGCTCTTCTAATTGATATACTTGGAGAGGGAGGAGATCCATCTATCCTGGGGTCATCCCATGCAGAGCTTCTGCTACCCTTTCCAAAGGTGTCCTAGGGCACTTGCAATGCCAGCTAAAATATATATAATTGAAGATTGAACCATTCGTTGTTCCCGATGATCCCAAAATATGATAAGGCAAATAGATAACGATGATAGTTTACATATGCTGGCAATGCTGTGAAACTATAATACGTCTTTAACCATGTCTAAATTATCAATTGCCTAAATATAAAATTTTAATCGTGCATACTGACATGACCTGAATACAAAACCAAGTTAAATAATTTAAGTGTAAAACTATATGAATGTCTTAATAATACACGATTACATTTATCTTCATTAAATGGGTCCCATATGCATTTGGAATCAATAAACATTATTTATTACTATCACGCTTAAAGCGCTACACATAAATGTTTATTATATAGGGTATATGAGCACAGACTTTCACATGACCCACAACTCTCCACTCTATCTCATATTACTGATACACTTGAACATATATATATATTGTAACGATATATATATATATATATATTGTAACGATACATAAATATGTTGTTACATTAAATTAAAATAAAAACTTAAAAGTTCGCAAATAAGAGTAAAAAACTAAACGCTAAAATTAAAAATGTTTGTTATACGTATATACATTCGCACAGATGCTAAACTTTAAAAATATTTTTTTCATAAACAAAAAAAAAAAAAGTATCTGAACGTATTTTTTTTAATAAAAAAATGCCAGATTGAAATATAAAAATATTTTAATAAAAAAATAACGTAAGTTAAAGTAAAAACAGGTATTAATTAATTCCTGTAATCTGTAAATGGAAATGATTGTTTATTAATTATCTAAAAGCTGTGTAATTAAAAAGTCAGATGAAAAGTTAGATAAGAGAAGAAAGAAATTTTAGCTTGACCAATGGAAGCACTAAGCCTTGGCTCGGACCCTAATGAAAAAACAGAACAGTGACATTTTTGTTCATGGAATCCATAGGAGGACTATAAAAAGAAAAAATATTGAGTTCCAGTCAGGTTTTTCCAACTTGATTTGATGACAACGGTAAGACGCACTTGCCGTTCTCTCTCATTTTTTTTGTTTGTTTTAAAAAAAAAAATAAAATGAAAAGACTGTGATACCAGAATGGAACCAGCTAATGCTACCTCCAGAACATTTTCTTCCAATGGAGACGCTGTGGGAATTGCCAATGGGAACCTGGACTCTTATACCATAAGCTATATGAAATGAACAATTATTAAAATCAATTAAGAACTTTCGTCAAGTTTTATAAATCGATAAACAAGCCAACTTAAATGTTAAAAACGGACTCTTATCTGACTTTTGTAAGTTTTTTTAAATCAAATTAATAATGTTTAATTTTATATGTTTTCCGATTGATAAACATCATTTCCATTTTTTTTTCCTTATTGTAAAGATTATTTAAATGTATGAAATTTAAGTTGTTTATAGACGCTTGCATGGATTCGTTTGCGGTTAATTATATTTTGGTTCTCATATTTGATCAAAATATATAGACATTCGATAAATAATGATACCTTACGGTGAGTATCTAAAATGTATTTATTCGGATGTCTTTTAAGTTATTGGTGACAACGCAAGTATCTTATGGTGAATACTATTGGGTTACTTATAAGTTTCCCTCTGCGATTGTCGGTATCAATAATTTTGTATTTTGATCGTTTATGTTTATTTTGAAATGTTTTTGACCGTGGAATCTATGTAATCGATCTATACCCAACATTTTTAAACAAATCTGTGCGAACGTATTTAAATGTTAAAATTAAGTCGGGCGTGAATGGCTGTATAGTTTTGTAAAGTTGTATTAAGGGAGGGTAATCTTAGGTTATTCATTTCATAGTTGAATTGGTTCAATGGATTGGATATATTTGTGTAATTAGTAGATGTAGTATGAGGTCCGCTATGGGCAGGATTATAGATATACGCCACACACCCTCTGTTTGCCTATGGATGGGTTTGTAAGTCGGCAGAAGACCACAGTCCATTCCTATGGAGTTTTTTGTTTATTGTTCTACTTGCCAACAGATGTCACATTCCCGTTGGTGGAGAGTCAATGTCTTCTCTATTTCTACTTATTGTTCAGATGTACATTCCTGACAATATAGTATTTTGTGTTGTCGTATCATGCTACATTGAATACATGAATGTATCAGATGGATTGGCGCCAATTTGGTTGCGAAATTTGTTGCCTAAGGTTAAATCAGGGAAGAATATTTTCTTTTCAAATGCAGATCTATGTAGTCTATTCATACTTGACTATCTAAATAATAATTAAACTCATTGAAACTTAGTTAAATGTAAAATTAAAAGTTAATATAAAAATCTAAAATGTTAAACTTATTCCTCAAAATTTAAATATTATTTTATATGTGCGTAAATAAATATTTTTATATGTTAATTTCTGGCAGTGGCTTTTACTCTTTGATATTTAAGATATAAATTAAGATATAGATTTTTATCTCTGCGTCTCCACTGAGCTAGTGACTTGGGCTAACGATCGGAATATTTAAATAAAGTGGAATCTTAACAGCGCGTATCTGCCTACTTTATAAATTTTTCTAGGCTCAAATGCCTAGATGGCGCCCTTGTAGTGCAGATATTGTTTTTGCGGTTAGATTTGATCTTCACTTTCATTTCGATTGGTACAAACTGCCTACCCAACTTGGGCCGATCTTTAATAAACACGAGTGCCCTGAGAATTTTAAAAGTGAATCATGCCCGTAAATTTTTTTTCTGAAATAGTATAAATAGATTTGTTGTATTGACGTGGAGTTACACTTTGAAATTTTGTCTTAAAGGTACTGCCAGTCGAAAAATTGCGCATATGTAGAGATAAATTCGAGGAATAAAAAGTAATAAATAAAACGTAATTAATAAATATAAATCATAATTTTTTTTTTAAAAAGTCTTGTTTAAAATCTAATCGTTTAACTTGCCTAAATAATACTTAAAGGTAGGAGAAATGAAACTTGGAAGGGAGGGGGCAGAAATTTAGCTGGTAGTAGGGAATCATCAGTCAACTTTTTTTTTTTATCATTATATTTGTAATTACTGTTTTGTCTTTTAAAAAAAAAAAAAGTTTTGTCCTTTTGAAATTTCATATATAACAAATTTGTGTAACGTAATTACTAACACTAAGTAAAGTCTTTTTTTTTTTTAATGTTTTTGTTTTTTGAGGAAGTTTACTGATATGTAACGATACATAAATATGTCGTTACATTAATTTAAAATAAAAACTTAAAAGTTCGCAAATAAGAGTAAAAAACTAAACGCTAAAATTAAAAATGTTTGTTATACGTATATACATTCGCACAGATGCTAAACTTTAAAAATATTTTTTTCATAAACAAAAAAAAAAAAAGTATCTGAACGTATTTTTTTTAATAAAAAAATGCCAGATTGAAATATAAAAATATTTTAATAAAAAAATAACGTAAGTTAAAGTAAAAACAGGTATTAATTAATTCCTGTAATCTGTAAATGGAAATGATTGTTTATTAATTATCTAAAAGCTGTGTAATTAAAAAGTCAGATGAAAAGTTAGATAAGAGAAGAAAGAAATTTTAGCTTGACCAATGGAAGCACTAAGCCTTGGCTCGGACCCTAACGAAAAAACAGAACAGTGACATTTTTGTTCATGGAATCCATAGGAGGACTATAAAAAAAAAAATATTGAGTTCCAGTCAGGTTTTTCCAACTTGATTTGATGACAACGGTAAGACGCACTTGCCGTTCTCTCTCATTTTTTTTGTTTGTTTTAAAAAAATAAAATAAAATGAAAAGACTGTGATACCAGAATGGAACCAGCTAATGCTACCTCCAGAACATTTTCTTCCAATGGAGACGCCGTGGGAATTGCCAACGGGAACCTGGACTCTTATACCATAAGCTATATGAAATGAACAATTATTAAAATCAATTAAGAACTTTCGTCAAGTTTTATAAATCGATAAACAAGCCAACTTAAATGTTAAAAACGGACTCTAATCTGACTTTTGTAAGTTTTTTTAAATCAAATTAATAATGTTTAATTTTATATGTTTTCTGATTGATAAACATCATTTCCATTTTTTTTTCCTTATTGTAAAGATTATTTAAATGTATGAAATTTAAGTTGTTTATAGATGCTTGCATGGATTCGTTTGCGGTTAATTATATTTTGGTTCTCATATTTGATCAAAATATATAGACATTCAATAAATAATGATACCTTACGGTGAGTATCTAAAATGTATTTATTCGGATGTCTTTTAAGTTATTGGTGACAACGCAAGTATCTTATGGTGAATACTATTGTGTTACTTATAAGTTTCCCTCTGCGATTGTCGGTATCAATAATTTTGTATTTTGATCGTTTATGTTTATTTTGAAATGTTTTTGACCGTGGAATCTATGTAATCGATCTATACCCAACATTTTTAAACAAATCTGTGCGAACGTATTTAAATGTTAAAATTAAGTCGGGCGTGAATGGCTGTATAGTTTTGTAAAGTTGTATTAAGGGAGGGTAATCTTAGGTTATTCATTTCGTAGTTGAATTGGTTCAATGGATTGGATATATTTGTGTAATTAGTAGATGTAGTATGAGGTCCGCTACGGGCAGGATTATAGATATACGCCACACACCCTCTGTTTGCCTATGGATGGGTTTGTAAGTCAGCAGAAGACCGCAGTCCATTCCTATGGAGTTTTTTTGTTTATTGTTCTACTTGCCAACAGATGTCACATTCCCATTGGTGGAGAGTCAATGTCTTCTCTATTTCTACTTATTGTTCAGATGTACATTCCTGACAATATAGTATTTTGTGTTGTCGTATCATGCTACATTGAATACATGAATGTATCAGATGGATTGGCGCCAATTTGGTTGTGAAATTTGTTGCCTAAGGTTAAATCAGGGAAGAATATTTTCTTTTCAAATGCAGATCTATGTAGTCTATTCATACTTGACTATCTAAATAATAATTAAACTCATTGAAACTTAGTTAAATGTAAAATTAAAAGTTAATATAAAAATCTAAAATGTTAAACTTATTCCTCAAAATTTAAATATTATTTTATATGTGCGTAAATAAATATTTTTATATGTTAATTTCTGGCAGTGGCTTTTACTCTTTGATATTTAAGATATAAATTAAGATATAGATTTTTATCTCTGCGTCTCCACTGAGCTAGTGACTTGGGCTAACGATCGGAATATTTAAATAAAGTGGAATCTTAACAGCGCGTATCTGCCTACTTTATAAATTTTTCTAGGCTCAAATGCCTAGATGGCGCCCTTGTAGTGCAGATATTGTTTTTGCGGTTAGATTCGATCTTCACTTTCATTTCGATTGGTACAATATATATTGAAAAGATGTTTATTGCATTTAATAAGGAGGAGTGGCTGTCATTATTATTTTAAAATATTTTAACTGAAATTTAAGTAATAGTGTTTTTAAATAATATTAGATTAGTACTCAATAAATATATGTATGGCAGTATTATAATAATAGTCTGCCTGGAAACAGAAATGACATTATTTAATTAGTTATGAACTCAGCGAGCAAGGACGTTAAAATAAATTATTTGAAATAATTAAAATATCCCTGAAATGCTTGAGATTTATAAGACTAATATAAAATATAGGCTCATAGAATTGAGTTCGCTTGGCATATAAATTACATATTTAATAAAAGCAAACAGCAAATAATTATAATAATAAAATTTTACCACACTAAAATAAAATATAGGATTTAAAGTTGAGCATTTACATATAGATCTATAGAATTATAGAGAGTCATAATAAGAATATGTTTATGATTACATGGCTAGTATTTAAAAGATAAAAAAATTAATACAAGTAAAATTCTCTTTCCTACGTTTATAAAAAAAAAAAATATATTGTTGGGGCTTTATCTATGTAGATTATGTGACAAATGTCTTAAGGAACGCTATCCTCACAAATAAATTATTTTATAGATATAATAAACACCTCCATACTTCCCCATTCTTTTTAAATTCACGTAAATAAAAATATAATAAAAGACAAATAACCTCCAATATGCATTTCGTGCTTAACCAGCACTCATCAGTTGGCCCAGATCACTATTTCTCATATATTACACACGGGAAAGAGAAGGGTAAAAAAACTCCGTGTGTGTAGAATAAATAAATAAATAAAAAATCAGATATATTATTAATCTTTAACTGAGGTTTAAAATTTATATCTGTACTACAGATAATCTCTAGTTTCGATAATGATTAGTAACGGTCATTATTGTATTTATCTGAAATGGATGATGTCGGAGTTGTGAGTAGAGGAAGTTTGACAGTGGTAAATGAAAATGTAACAATAAATTATTTTGCATTTCGATTTTCTATTATTTTAATCTATGGTGACTTATTGCAATAGTAATAATAAAAGTTTTCATTGGAAGACTACTTTATCATGGAATACATTTGGGACTTTCTTTGTAAAATGCCACCTGCTTTTAATCCAAACAATAAAAAAATCATTGCACAACTAGAGAAAAATATCATGGCATTCAAAAAGACTTTTAATGTTAAGGACATTATTGGATTCTACTGCTTCATATCAGCTGTTTTTATCACAAATTGATTGTGTTTAAATGAATTAAGTGCAAGTAGATTCATAACAATACTTTATATAGTTAAATATCATGTAATACAAAAAATATGGGTATTAATTATTACATGATCACCATCTTTTATGCTTCTTGCATCCATTGATTACTTCCGTTTGCACTGAAAGGCAATAATGTATGGAGAGTTTTACCTGTTTTAATAATAGGTATTAATTATTTAATATTATTGTACTTACGATTTATTTATATCTTAGTTATTAAAAATATATGAATTTATTTTACTAGTTTTTAAATACTAGTATCAATCATTAATTGATACTATGATATACTATGTATCAATATTGATACTATGTATTTTACTATTTAAACATTTATATTTATTTATTTATTATTATCCATATGTCATAGCATCAGCCGGGACGCGAACCCACAACCGTCTGCAACCAACTACTTGCTTGCAAGGCTGCTGCGATGACTTTTCGGCTATATTACCTGGTAAATAATAATTCTCGATTTAGTTATTAATTTATTATTGTGTATATTTCTTGTTATGGCTTTTTACTCATTTTATTTTTATTATAATAAAAATAAATAATTAAATAATAAATCATTATTTCTGTTATTTGTCCGATTTCACGAATTATCTTATAAATCCATAAATTATGCTTTTTACTCATTTCATCATCCCGTAATTCAAACTGTGTATGAGTTCATGGTATGAACTGAGCTATTGCTTGGAATATTGACTAAAAAATAAAACATATTACAAAGTTAAAGCCAGTCCTTATTTGTTTGTGTTTATTGCTATCTCTGGTCATTGGCAGAAATCTCAAAGTAAAACTACTAGGGTACAATCATCTTCAGGCTGGTTGTCACAAAACTGATGATAATCATGAAATATAACTTGTATTTCAAGTAATTATAGATGGATTGCATGCAGACTTGATCATCATCTTCAATCTCAAAAAAGTTGTTGCATGAGGGGTTAATATTTATACTTAGTTAATCAATCACTAAAATTTAGAGCCACTATTCTTTACATAAACGATTGCCTTAATCAATGTATGTAAGTAGCCATTAATAAATGATTCCCTGTTTGTTATAATATTATATAATTTAAAAGCCCTGAAAATATAAAATTAATTGCTAGAAAGTATCAAATTTAAATGAAGCAAAATATTTAATATCTTTTCATTTAAATATATGTGTTAGTTTAAAAAACCTCTAAGTGCAGAATAGTTACATTAAGCCCATGGCTTGGGATTCAAATTTAGGTTGAGTAAAACTTGACACTTTTTTCCAAGTTTTAATCAGGCTTATGGTATTTTTTGGACATGACACCTCAGACGACTACCTAACATTATTGTTAAATGTTATCTAGAGATTCTTAGATAGAGAGGATAAAAAAAAATCAGAATACTAAAAATTGGTATATCAAAATGTTATGTTTTCTTTGTCACTTTTGGAGAACTTTACTCTGTAATAGGCTGTTTAAAGATTGGGTTACCTATTACTTGTATAAAACTTAAATTACAAAAAGAATACATAATAAATAGCTTCAGTAAAATTCAAACCCTATTGTTTATTATAATCTAAAATATACTATATATCTGAAAGTAGTGGGTCATGTAAAAGTATGAGTTCAAATCCCACATATATTACATATATAAATGCAGGTTTAAGCCTGTACAATGTATTAATTTATATAAATAGTATATAAAAGGTCTGCCCATCCCTCGCATGTGTACATATAAATGGATTATTCTCCTGTATATGAGGGGTCAGAATGACTAATATGCCAACATGGGTAGGATGACAACCTTGGCACTAACAAGGTCTTTGAATGTTCCACCATCAGATTTTCAATGAAATGGAAGGCTGAAGAGTTGTGAGATGGAATAGTTTGAAACCTGTCCATTAAAGTATGAAGATTGGCTATCTTACTGAGCACTGATTATATATGTGTGTGAGGATAGTAATCTAGACTAACTGATGATTGCTGGTTTAGCATGAAATGTGTATATTGGTGATTATTTATTTTTTCAACATGTGTGTGATCAGGTGGGTCAGCAATATGAGATGGCACTAAAAGTAGTGGGTCGTGTGAAAGTCTGAGTTTGAAACCCCGCATATATTATATATTTTAAAGCATATTTTTTCTATATATTCACATCACATTCATCATATGTTTCACGTACATATATATCATTTACGTTATATCGTCTCAGTCTTTAATTCATTTAACATGTCATTTCAAATATATAACCATTTACCCCACATAAAATATGCTAAATTGATTATTCATCTTTAAACATAAAATCGATCATGGTTTGAAGATCGTAGTATACAATGAATGAAAGACTCAATTACAAAAAGACTGATGGAATTCTATGACCACTAATGATAATTGTTTTATTTTTATTTCATGTATTCTACAGACACTGGCATAGCTACAAAACATGGGTCTAAAAGCAAAAAACCTTATAAGGTTTCTTCATTCACTTTAAAATGTGAAACTTTTGTTTTCCTTTATTTACAATATTTTTTTCATTTTACTAATATAAAGCTAATTAATAAACTTATTCATTTTTTCAAAAAAAAATATTCTCCTTATTTTATTTGTGAAATATCTACTTATAATCAGGTTCATTTTTTATAATAATTATTCATATAATGTTCTGTTATTATATAATAGTAATGATTGCCATTTTCTACCTCCAAAAATGGTAAGTGTAAAAATAAATTTAAAAATTTTCTAAAATAAATTAACAATTTAATAATCACAAAAAAATATTAATAATTTTTGTCAATAATTAAATATATATATATTCTGCAGAAATGGTGGCCAATTCCTTATTTTCCTTCTCTGTATATGTCATGAGTCCTCAAATTTTGCTTAATCAATAGTAATTATGCCACTGTTTTTTTTTTTAAAAAAACTATTTATCAGTTACCGCTTGCAGTGTTTTTAGAGGAAGGTTCTGTCTTTTTTAATTGTTTACAGTATATATGTATTTTCAAATGCTAAACATAATGAACAAAAAGTTTCAAATCATTTCAATCCTGCATAGGTTAAGGCAGAGCTTAAAAGAAGCACTCAAAAGATAAAGGTTTCTCGAGTTGTTTTTATTGAGAGGTAAATGAAAAACTTCAAGTCAAATAAGTGAATAGTTATAATTTGTCTACACCTTTGCTGCTTGAATATTATATCATATTCTGACCTCGGACCACAGGGATAAATTATTTTCCTTTTAATCACTATAGTATTGCTTAAATAAATTGATATCCACAATATTTTAATGTTAATTTAATCCACTTAACGTTTTTTACTTGTATTAGTTAACATTGAAACCATAAAATTAATATTAAGAAGCCTAACTGAAGAATTCTAATAATGCAGAAAATGGAAAAAATAAAATTTACTTGAAAACATGATAACTATTATTTTATTTTATTAATCATTAAAAAAGGTATGAGTGAATAAGCATGAATGTATTTATATAACGTGCACAGGCATAAATCATGCAGTAAAATCCAAATATCTTTTTTGGTTGGATAGAAAAATGTGCCAATTACCCATAGACATCATTATTTTTAAAAATTAGAATCAGCTGTCTTCTTATATTATACTTTTTTTTTTTCAATTAATTACCTAAAAAAATCACTAACTGTTTTGAGCCATATCATACATAAGTTGTCTAACCAGTTTAACAACTGAACTCATAATTTAGTAAATATATGTTTGTCATTCTTAAATAATTAACAAAATCGTTAATTTATGCCTTTTATTGTCTCATTAGTAAATACATTTCAGAGTATATTTATTTTGTATTTTCTGATTAAAAGTTTTTTAAGCAAATATTTTGTTAAGTAATAAACTTTCGTAACTGGAACATGGAAAAAATAGTATTACTTAAAATATCACAAGTTTAAAAACCATTGTGCATATATTTTTTATGTATCTTCATTTTATGCCTGAAGATAAATAATAGTAATTGTATATTTTATTGCCTTTTACTTGATTCTATAAACATTTCTTAAGTGATTAAAGCATTGGATCATCAAAGTATAGATCCAGGATATTGTCATATTTTAAAGTGTATTTATAAAAATGCAACAGCAACAATTAGATTACATAATGACACTGGTAAAGTCAACATTGAGAAAGGTGTAAGACAAGGTGACTCCATATCTCCAAAACTTTTTACAGCAGTGCTGCAAGAAGTATTTTGTGATTAAAATGGGAAACTAAAGGAGTGAAAATAAATGGAGATTATTTAAGTCATTTAGATTTCGCTGATGATGTAGTTTTTTTTTTTTTGCAAATAATGCTTCAGAGCTGCAGGAAATGTTGCAGGAGTTATCAGATGAAAGTAGGAAAGTATGACTAAAGATAAATGTTAAAACAACTAATGTAATGTTTAATTGATTTGATCAAAATATGAAAATAAAGATTGATTATGATGAATTAGAAGAAGTTAGCAGTTACAAATACCTTGGTCAGATTATTAATACAGATGGAAACATAATGGAGGAAATTAATCATAAAATTACACTTGGTTGGAGTGATTTTGGTAGAAATAACCTGATACTAAAAGGAAATATGCCTATGTGTTTGAAAAGGAATGTTTTTAACAAATGTGTTTTACCAGTTTTTACTTATGGATCTGAGACTTAGACACTTAATAAAAGAGAAATACAAGGACTTCAGACCATTCAAAGAAGTATGGAGAGATGTATGTTGGGAGTAACAAACAAGAAGAGATCAAAAATGAAATGTATGGGTAAGAGAACAAACAGGTGTTACTGACCTCATTGAAAAAATTAAAAGATTAAAGTGGAGTTGGGTTGGACATATTGCTAGAAGAGATGATTATAGATGGACAATTGAAATTTTAAACTGGATTCCAAGAGATTGTAAAAGATCCAAAAAGAGACTACATGTGAGATGGATGGATGAAATAAGAAAGTGTGCAGGGGTGATGTGGAGAAAAGAAGCTAAAGATCGGAGAAAATGGATTAAACTTGGAGAGACCTTCATCCTGTAGTGGATTGATAATGATGGTGATGATGATGATATTTTATTGCTCTAATTTATAAGAACTTTTGGGCAGTGGAATTGGATCACAATCCAAGGTTATGGAAATACAGGTTTCGGCACTGTACTACTATATAAAGTATAATTTATAAAAAATAAATTACACTATTTTATAATAAGTATATATATACATGTTGGCAACATTTGATTGAAATTTACTAAGGTCGTAACAAAACCTCATTCAATACAAGAAATAAATAATAAAATTTTATTGACATTAAGTATAACTGGGCATTCACTATTAATAATATCACTTATCAAATAGACAGGACTTATAAGAACTAAAAAGTAAATGTGCATGACTTATTTTAATATGCAACAGAAATCTGACAGTGGAAGGCAGTATATTGATATAACTGCACTTGGAAATTTTTTCAATCCAGTGATTACATAACTGTCAGAAATATAGTAATTATTTTATATAAATCTATGTGAACATTTAAAAATTAATTATAATTCCTTATTCAATACCTACAATTTAAAAATTAGTTCAAATATTAATAAAATTATCAATAAAGAATTTGTACTTACTAGAGACATGGCAGCTAGATGAAATGATGTCAGGTTCATTACTATTTCGTTTAAGTTTAATTGACTGTCGATATTCTTTGCTAAAGTTGATTAAAAATAAATAAATATTACAATTTATATAAATGTAATTATAATCTTCTACAAATAAATATATATATATATATATTGTGCCAGGCACGTTTGATGTGGCCAAGCACAAGATAATGTTAGACAAATTAATGGCCGAAAATACGTAAAAAGCCATTAAATGGGGGGGGGGGCTATACTATATTTTATAATCAAACTTGTTATAAATCAAGAGAGAGAACTGTGGCTATAACCTAAACTCACACACATATATGATTAAAGCCAATATTTAAAGGTTTAGAGATATGTATTTGCAATTTTGATTTTTGTTTTTTTTATTTTTTTAAAAAGAAAAAGAAACGCCAAAATGTATTTATAATTTTAAATATTTTTGTTTGTTAAAGAAACAGCGTTTATTTCACAAATTGTTATCTGTATTTATATTTTTTGGGTGTTTACAACTGATGTAAAAAGAAAAATTTGAAATATTACTATTTAAAAATAAGTAAAAATAATTTCAAAATCGAAGTTTCAATGGTTGTTTTTCTCTTCAGTTGCATTTGAGCAAGAAGGTCATTGTCTTAAATTTAAGAAAAGCCTAAAGGCATTCTAAAATAATTTCAACTGGAAAGAAGGAACTTGATTAAACTTGCGCTAATGCAGGGAGAGAAGAATGCCCAATCTAAGGGAAATATTTTTGTTAAAATTTCGATTGTATAATGTAATTACTAAAAGAGGAAAAAGATGTTATCATTCATTAAAATTTTCATTAATAATATTGTGATCTGATTGGAGATAAAAAACTAATTGGGAATAAAATTCTTAAAAGCCAATTAGTAAAACCAAAAAAAAGATTTAATTAATTGATTTTACTTTCTTGGAAGGGAAACCTGAATTGAGAGTGTAGTGAAGAGATATAGGAGAGATCTGTTCTGAAGTTGTGAGAAGGCAGTTCATTTTTGTTCTTCAAAGGCAAATCTTACTGGAGCCTAAGTCTAATCTTATGGTTAAGCTAATGTTGTTAATGGAACCATGCGAAGTTGTGCCACATTTTGAGCAAGCATGCTGATTAGGATTCAACCTAATCTGAGGGAATTAATCTAATTAAAAATTCATCCAATCATTCTAAACTAACAGACACTAATTTTTTCAGTCATCCAAATAACCATTTGATCAGTTAACCAGTTAGTAGTCAACGGTTTAAACATTGGACAATTAAGTGGTGTATAGTAACATTAGTTGTCTAGCCAACTATTGGAAAGCTAAATAATAGACAGATTTTTATTCCACCAATATACTCAGTTGATGCCGATAGAAGCTTAATTGCAACACGCCATTGAAGCCTGGAGTTAACATAAAATTTGTAACACAAGAAAAGACTGTTTATAGTGTGTAATATATGCTGTCCAGCCAAAGATGCCAATCAAGCACTTGCCTGGGTATAGGATGATTATGGGGTAGAAGCCCACTTCAGCGCATCCGTCCAGCTCCTCTTCTGCCATCCCATAAGAATGTAAATGCCAAGATTCAAACACCAAAGTGATGATGATGAATCCTATGAACTCATGCCACAGTCACGTCTAGCCTTTATTGCAGTAGATGAAGGTATAGCCCACTCAAAACCCATACAAGGATGAAGCTTATAGACTTTATCGGGTACACTATTTTTTTTTGTTTATGTCATTTTAAATTAAATACACATTTCGTAAATATATATCTCATGTACATACGTACATAAACACATCTTTATGTAACTTGTTAAACTTATTAATTTTTCCTTATTTGCCTTGCACATGTGTGAGTTTATAATCCCCAGATCACTATCTCTCATGTATAATTATTTAATTCATTTTTCTTATTAAGAAGAAAATTTTCC
This sequence comes from Epiperipatus broadwayi, assembly GCA_028023455.1. Classification (NCBI taxonomy): domain Eukaryota; kingdom Metazoa; phylum Onychophora; class Udeonychophora; order Euonychophora; family Peripatidae; genus Epiperipatus; species Epiperipatus broadwayi. The sequence continues at coordinate 122,721 of JAQFVV010013350.1, forward strand.
TTTATTTAGTTTAATGATTGCTTTGACGGGTATTTCTTTACGATTATAGTTTTGCTTGTTAATATTATTTATATAGTGTGTAATATTTGTTTCATATATTTGATCAATCTGGGAATGTTAATTTTGTATTCATATTATAAATGGTATGGGGTAATGGGTTAATAAAATATTTATATTATAATTTTAAAGTGACTACTGCCATATATTTTTTATTCTCTTTCTCATTTACTTGCTCTAACTATATTATTAATTAATTATGCAAGTTTTCTGATCTCCATTCTTTTAACTGAGAATAGAGTATGCTGAGCTAGTAAATGGGAAATCACCTTAAAGGTCTTAGATCTTTATTTGTCATGAGGATACTTGTTTATTAGTTTTGTTTGAATAATTATTTACCTGCATGTGTGCCCCATAATATTTGAACTTGCATATCCTTTCAGGAGGAGAATTAATTTTCCTACTGGGAATGGTATGAGGGGTTGGTTGATTTAGAGTCATCCCCCAAAGATATGTAAGAATCAATCTTTTCATAAGTATCTTCTGTGTCCGTAATAATATTATGGTAAAATATTTAAATTTCTCCTTATTCCGGCATGTCACCATATTCCTTTTCATGTTCAATGTGTGCATATGCTCATATTAGCGGAATAAGCGTTAACTGGTATAATATATATATATATATTCCAGAAAAAAATCTATATAACTTTTTTGGGAGTTTGTAATAAGTTTGAGCGCCAAAATTGCATCAGCATCAATTCTACTACTTCTTCCAACTGCACCAAAGCATGCGCAGAGTCCACATTACAAACACAAAATATAATAAAGACAACTAGATCAAAAAAAATTTAACAAATATTTAAAAATAAGAAACTAAATTATAAATCAAACACAAATGTAAACACATCTCTTTTGAATATGATCATGCATTAAACATCACAAATTTAACATAATTTATATTAATTTCAAAGCCACTGTGAATTAATAATGAGTAATGGAATAAGTAATAACTTACAATAGCATCACACCCTGTATGAAAATATTGAATGACCGGAATTAACAAATGCTAATTAATATTAATCCAGCATCCATTTCCCAACAATCTATAAAATGAACCTTTTACATGTAGAAAGATGGTAAATTTGACAAATGATATTATTTAGTGACTATATAATTAGCGATATTGTATTTGTTTATTATCACTCATTTAATTAAAAATAATTAACTCATGGGTATTTCTACCGTGTAAAGTTTGATGTTTGGCTTGAATGATACTGCTATGTTTACATCAATATTTTATTTGACATTAGGAAAAGTAAAGTTTGTCAAATTTGCTTTCTATATAAGATTCAATGTAGCAGATGTAAATTATGCAGCATACTAGATGTTCAAACTAATGCAATGATATTAATAGCTTTAGGAAATTGTTTGTTTCAATATATACATAAAATATAAAATACTGTATTATATATCAATATAGAATTATATATAAAACCTAAATATTGGCTAACGCTATACTAGCAATTCAAAATAAAATAGAAATTCGTATAATCCTATAATATTTGGCTAAACAATAAAATTATACTAAAATTCATACACAACCATGGTTTCATCTATTAACAAATAGTTCTCATGTAAAATTCAAGTAAACATACAATATATATATATATAAGACATTTTGTGGGTTCATCCATGTTAAAAATTGTAAATATTGATATACAAACGTTTCGACTTGATCACACAAATCATCCACTGGATGATAAAAGGTAGAAAGACGGTTGTAGAGGTGCTACAATCACTGATTTGAAAAAAAAAACGTTAAAGTTCCACCCAATAGCAAAAATGTTAAATTAAGAATGTTTTTAAAAAAATATTTCCAAATAGGAGGAAGTTTGCATGTATCATCTCACTTGTTGATACAATATGGCCTTTTAAATATCTCAATGGCTTCTCTAATTTTGCATTGGTAGAGATTATCACATCTGGATATGATCCTGGTACTAGAAAAACAATTTTATGACCTGAATCTATAGTATGGAGTGAGTGCTGCTGCTGATGAGTCTTGTTTAACCGCATTAGCATGCTCATCTCTACTAACACTGATGTGATGATTACTCATACCTATGTAAGAAGCTTTACAATTTTCACATGAGATTTGATAAGCACTATGAGATTCAAGAGGGATTGCAAGCTTAGGCTTGGTTATTATATTGCTGATCTGTTGATGAGTAGAAAATGCTGTATCTATATTATAGCATTTTAATATACATCCAATACTGTCTGGAGTTCCTATTACATATGGAACACATACCATAATAGCTTATTTATCATCTTTTTGCTTCCTATTTTGTCCATTTTGGGCTTGAAATAAGATGTTTTTATAAATTTATAATTATAACTATTTGCTAATAAAACACTATTAATATGATTTATTTCTTCTTTCATATGTGACTTATCTGAGAGGGTAATTGCTTTATTTAAAAGAGTTTTGGCTACAGAAACTATCTGAGTTGGGTGATACTGAGAATGGAAATGTAAATATCTGTCTCTGTGTATTCTTACTGAAATCGAAAAAGATAAACTATTTGATGTTCTGGTGACTAGTAGATCAAAAAAAGGAAGTTTTCCATCAGACTCTGTCTCCATTGTAAATTTAATATGAGGATGCATATTATTTAAATGTAAGAAAAAATCATCTAATTTATTTTTTCCATGTTGCCATATGACAAAAGTGTCATCTATGTATCTGAACCAAATGAGAGGTTTTAAAGATAATGATTCTAAAGCACAAGTTTTCTATATTTTCCATGAATAAATCAGCTCTTATTCCTGAAATAGGTGAGCCCATAGGAGTACCAAAAACTTGTCTGTAATGCTGTCCATTGTATACAAAATCTGTGTTCAAGAGACGATGTTTAATCAAAGCAATAATATGGTCTGGTAAATTGCAACGTTGTGAAATTATATTTAAAGCTTCATCAAAACTGATTAAAATTACATTAGCATTAATTTTTAATTTTTTTAAAACAGAAATAAGATGAAAAGAGTTTTTAATATATGATTTAATAGATGGACAAAATAGGAAACAAAAAGATGATAAATCAGCTATTAGGATTTGTGTTCCATATGTAAAAGGAACTACAGACAGTATTGAACTTATATTAAAACAATATAATATAAATACAGCATTTTTTACTCATCAAAAGATCAGCAATATAATAACCAAGCCTAAGGATTTAATCCCTCTTGAATCTCATGGTATTTATCAAATCTCATGTAAAATTTATAAAGCTTCTTACATAGATATGAGTAATTGTCACATCAGTGTTAGGAGAGATGAGCATGCTAATGCAGTTAAACAACACTCATCATCATCAGCACTCTCACTCCATACTATAAATTCAGGTCATAAAATTAATTTTTCTAGTACCAGGATCATATCCAGATGTGATAATCTTTTCCAGTGCAAAATTAAATAAGCCATTGAGATACTTAAAAGGCCAGATGGTATCAATAAGTGAGATGATACTGTACCAGTCGGATTTGTATGTTCACGTAACAAGATCTAGCATCTAGGCAAAAGTACCTCAAATCCAATCAGGTGCAAGATACATAAGTCAGGAACCCTCATGAATTCTGCCCTATTTGCCTATTTTCCAGATCTACCAACTTATGAGCAACAATCGTGATGATATAGAGATAGTTTTACCTCACCCCGCCGGCATCGCTCATCGGAGAAACAAAAAGACTCTTAAGTTAATTTAATGATAGATAGACTTAAAACAAACCATAATTTATAAGCAATGAAGACTTGTGACCTTGCATAATAATTAAATATCTAAGTGGGGATCATCTAGTCGAATTGAGCATAATTAATGACTTAATATATTAACTTAACTAAAGAAAGCAATATTCGAGAGTTGCTATATATTTAAGATTTATTCTTTAATAACAACTAAATATATTGGGTTATTTATCCGACACTAGCCTCATAAGTATTATATATATATATATAATTCAGATTTTACAATAACATGGTAATACTTGCGGCTATGCCAATAATATACATATATAATTTAAGAAAGTAGCGCTATTGGAAATGTGAGACTAAAATACTACTCCACCCCCAAGAGAAATGAAAAGAGCATTTACCAATTTGAAATAAAATAATTTACCAAGCCAATATTATAATTAGTTTTGTTCAACATTATTATTAATTTAATTTGTAAAGTGATAAATGTGCAGGACAGATAATGAATACGTATATAAATAATAACAAATTTATTGCAAGGAAGCGCACAGTAAAATAATGGAAATATGTTTGTTTAGAGAAATCATCACATTACAACTTATGGTTATTTCTGGGTGACCAAAAACATACTGAATAACAGTGCATGCATGACGGCAGGTTGGATGGTCCAATTATGGATCCTGGAGTGTGCTTCATGAATTTTAATAATGAAATTGACTGATTTCCTCTGCAAACGTAGGCAGGGTCGGTTTGACGAAAGAGTCCAAGATTCCCTGGAGTGAAGTACAGGTGAATCAAAGATGACAAAGAGTTGTCGGTGATGCATTACTGGGCTGGATTTTCCAGAGCAATCCCCATATAATGCATGCACATACAACCAAATGTGTCCCCAGGGTGGTTTTACAGCCTGGTTCTAGGACATGGAGAAGCAACGACGAGGCTCGACTTAGCGAATACCTCCATGTTAGAGAGAAGCATGAATATATATAAATGAAGTGCCCTATATGCACGCAATGCTTAATAATACAATATAACTATAACTTTAAAGATTATTTTAACTTATTAACTGCCCATAAATTGTGAAATACCCAGCATAATGATATGGTTTCTTCGTTAAACAAACATTGATAATACATTTAATTAAACATAAAAGTTTAAGATCTAAAGATCCCCCCCCCTTATTATATTACTTAATATTAATCCTAACTTCCCACACACTTAACAAATCTCATTTTTTGGTTAATAAATGCCTTTATGAAAATATATGAATTAATACAAAAATAAATGGGTCGTGGTAATAGCCATGATGGGTTTACATATATAATATAAATTGATCATAAGAAATAGCACATTATTTAGAGAGGAAAACATTTATAAAACAAATGTTGATCTGTTTTCTATAGCAAACATAGAAATAATCAACTTGTTTATCCCAAAATCGCTAGCACCTGGACAAGCCAAATAAGACTTGTTTTGATTAAGTTACAAGTTAATTACCTGATAAATGATGGGTGGGGAAAACAAAAATAAATTATGTGCTGGCGATTTTAGAAATATTATTGGCATTTTTCTTTTTTAAAACATAAATACATAATTAGAAACTGAAATTATTTGCCACATGAAATAAAAGAAAAGAAAACATTTTATAAGAGGCTTAGTAGAAATGAGTTATATAGAGTTATAAAAGAATTACATTATGAAAACATTTAATATATATATATATATATACTATATATATATATATATATATATGGCGGATATATATATATATATATATATATATATATATATATATATATATATATATATATATATATATATATATATATATATATATAATTGAAGCAGAGAAGAAATCTTACAAGGAAGGCAGGATTTAAGAATTACAAGCGGCTAAAGTTCTTTTGTTACCTTGCTGTTTGGAAGAGCAATACTGATATGAGTCAATCCATCAGCATTAGTTCACTAGATCTAGGGTAGCAGTAATATATAGTAGATAACATTTTAATTTTACTGGACAAATATGTAAAGTTCATCAGTATGGGAGGCAGATCTTTGCTATTGGAAAAGCATATTAGAATGGAGGGGAAGGTGAAATTTCCCCTACTCATGGCACATTGAGTGAGAATCAAAACTGGCATGGATTATGAATAGCAACATCATAATTTGGTGGTCTCCCTTTTTTGTGGATTCAAATCCAGCAGTATATATACTTTTATTTTGAAGATGTAACCTAGCAACTACTGCTGGACCTGAGGCGGTTTGAGCACTTAAGGTTCATCTGGAATCATTTGACTGGATACTCTTATCTGGTAAGACTTTTGAAACAATGCAATTCTGTTATCAGTTTCTCGAATGATTGTTTTAAAATAAATCTTATGATTTTAAAACAAGCTAGCATGGACAAAATTTCCACTAATGGGTTTATTTTATTATTACAAATCTGTAATCTTTTATTTTTATCTAAGGGGTTCTTCCGGGTAATTGTTTTTCGAGAGAATTTTTAAAAGAATTGCATCATTTCTAACTACTAAATTATATATGAAAACATAATAAGTTTCATACATGACTTTGAGTACAATTTATATACAACAATTTTAATATTTATTAGCAATCTCCTACACTGAAATATATATATAGATTTATTATTTACGCACACATACCTATGAGAATATTACATATTTATTTATTAAAACTGTTTTTAGATTTAAGATGTATCAGCATTTACGTGATTTATGTTAAAATTACAAGGCAAAAAGAAATATATGCATTATTAGATATCTATGTAGGCATAAAGGCGGGTTTAAATATGGTTAGATGATAGGAGATTGGATGTGGGCTGTGAAGCAGGATCTGAGCATCAGATCATCTGCTTCAATACATGCAAATTTTCTCCTATTTGGAAAGATTTTTGAAAAAAAAACATTCTTAATTTAACATTTTTGCTATTGGTTGAACTTTAACATTTTTTTTTCAAATTAGTGATGGTAGCACCTCTACAACCATCTTTCTACATTTTATCACCCAGTGGATGACTTGTGTGATGAAGTCGAAACGTCATCAATATTTAAATTTTTTAACATGGATAAACTCGCAAAATATGTCTTTTACATATGCAACCTGTGAAAATCTTTGTATCAATATATATATATATATCCAAAAGAAAGTGGAGGAAGCAGTCTACCGCATCTGCACTACAAGGGCATCATCTAGGCATTTGAACCTAGAAAAATTTATAAAGTAAGCAGATACGTGCTGTTAAGATTTCACTTTATTTAAATATTTAGACTGTTAGCCCATTGTCACTAGCTCATGGAGATGCAGAGATAATAAATAACTTGTTTAATTTGCATCTTAAATATATATATAAAAATAAAAGCCACTGCCAGTAATTAACACACAAACATTTATTTATGCACATATAAATTTTGAATCATTTTAAATTTTGAGGAATATTATTTATTATTTTAGATTTTAACATTCTTTTAATTTAACTTATTATTTTAAAATTTTAAATCATCTACACAGATGAAATTTATATTTATTTTAAGATTGCAAGTATAAATAAACTACATAGATCTGGATTTAAAAAGAAAATATTCTATCCATTATTTAATCTTAGGCCAAAAGTTCGCAGTCAAACCGGCGTCAATCCATCTGATACATTGATGTATTCAATGTAGCAAGAAAATACGACAGCACAAATATATACCATACTGACCAGGAATGTACATCTGAACAGCATGGTTAGAGAAGACATTGACTCTTGTCCAATACAGGAATGTTACCTCTGTATGGCAAGAGGAACAATAAAAAAAAACTCCATAGAAAGGGACAGCATTTCTCCATCTTACTATTCCTTTCCATAGGCAAACAGAGGTGTGCGGCATATAATGGAGATCCTGCATGTAGCGAACCTCATAGTACATCTACTAATTACACCAATATATCCAATCCATTGACCCAATTTAACTATGAAACAAATAACCTAAGATTACCCTCCTCTAATTAATTAATACTTTACAAATCTATATAGCCATTCATGCCCAACTTAAATTTAGCATTTATATAAATTCGCACAGATGGATATATAAAAGTTTGTTTTTTAATGTTGAGCATAGATTGACTACACAGATTACACGCTCAAAAATACTTCAAAATAAACATAAATGATCAAAATATAAAGTCATTGATGTAATTGCATGAGGGAATTCTCAAGAAACCCAATGGCATTTATCATAAGATGCCACATTAACACCAGTAACTAAAAAAACATCCGAATAAATACATTTTAGATATTCACCATAAGATATCATTATTTACCGAATGTCTATATATTTTAATCATATATGAAAACAAAAACGTAATTAAACGTGAACGAATCCATGCAAGTGTCTATGCCCAACTTAAATGTAATGCATTTAATAATTTCTACAATAAATATTAATAAGAAAAAAAAAATGAAAATGGAAATGATTTTAGCAAACTTAACTATATAAAATTTAAACATTAACTATTAATTTGGAAAGTCAGATTAAAGTTCATTTAAAAAAAATGTTTAGCTTGTTAAATCTTTAAAGTTCTTAATTATTTGTAGTAAAATTTTTCCGTTTACACCTTACAGTAGAAGAGCTCCAGGTTCCTGGTGTATTCCCATGAAGATTTTCATGAAAGACCGGTCTGATATTCTGGAGGTATTCTTAGCTGGTTCCATTCTGGTATCCCAGTCATTTCATTTTTTAAATAAGTGAGAGAGAACGACAAGTGTGTCTTATCGCTCTTCTCACAAACTCAAGTTGGAACTGTCAGGAAACTGTCTTAATTTCAATTCTTTTTCCTTTTTATAATCATCCTATGGATTCAATGAACAAAACATCACTAATCCATCATTTTCATTAGGGTCCGAGCTGAGGCTTGGTGCTTCCATTGGTCAAGCTAATTCTTTTTATTCTTTTATCTATATCTTTTAACTGACTTTTTCTATAAGAGCTCCAAGGGCTAGTTTGTTTTTCAATAAATTTATAAAACAATCATTTCCATTTACAGAGATTATATATAAATCTTTTTACAAAAATATTTTATCTTTACATCTTGTACTTTTTTCTAAAAAAGTACGTTCAAATACTTTTTTTTATTTATTAAAAAAAAAATATTTGTAAAGTTTTGCATCTGTGCGAATATATACACGTTTAACAACTCTTTAATTTTTTTAGCTTTTATTTCCGAACTTATCTTTATTTGCCAATTTAAAATTTTTATTTTAAATTAATGTAATGGCATATTTATATATCGTTACAATATATATATATATATATACACACAAAATAACCCTCCCATCATTCTCTTACAATAGTCAATTTTCTTTCATATCAAAGGATAATCTTCATGAAATTGATGGCCTCAGATTCAAAAACTTTATAACATAAAAGTATTTTTAGTCTTCATTTCTTTAAAATTGTTTGAATCTAATGTCATCAATCTCATTAATACATCCTTTGATATGAAAGGAATTTGGTTGTTGAAGTATATGATTTATGTTGTATGTTTAGTTGAATCTCACATGAGAAGGTCTATTTGTTAATAGATAAAACCATGGATGTGTAAGAATTTTGACAAAATGTTGTTGCTTTGGCTAGTATTGCAATTTTATATGAATTTCTCTTTTTACAATTATGTATGTATATAAAACTTACCGATGTCTTGAAAAACATTTACCTTTTCTTATAATAATATCTAATATAGACAATAAAAAATAAGTTAAATACAACAATAAATTCATTTTGAAAATTATAAACATGTTTTAATTTTTATATATAATAAATAAATAAGTATATTACTAATACAAAAATTATTCTTTGTCCAATAATCACTTGTTCATTAAAAATAATTTATATGTTTCATTAACAAAAGTAATATATTAGAAGAGAAAAAGCAAAAAGATATTTTTTTTAAAAATCGTAATTATTTTAGACATAAATTAAATAGTGTCTTCTATTACGAGAAAAAGCTTCTTTTTTTTTTTTTGCTTTATTAAACTATTTAAAAAATATCAAAGTTAGTAATAAAACTATAAAAAAGGTACTAGGATATATAAGACTAAAAGAGATAACAAAGAAAGCCAGAAATTATTTTAAAAGTGGCAAATAATAATAATAATGACATTTTAATTTAGTTTATAGTTGTTACTATGGAAATTCTTTCACATGTGTTTTCACCGATTCAACTTAATTAATACAAAACCAAGAAATTGAAGACTTTTATATTTAAAGATTAGGATTTCAGAAATCAATCCTATTATATCTCTGTAAAATCCCCAAAATTACGTGAAGAACTTTATAAAGTAATAGTAGCTTTATCATGAATTAGAATTTAAACTCCAGCCATGAATATTTGATTTTTTTTTTTGCAACCTACAATGGATCTATGATTTTTCTATCAGACAGCTTGGCCATATTCAACCTAGCTAGATGCAAAATATTAACCAGTAAACACATTTTTACTATTTATGTTTAAGGAACAAAACAATGAAAATATACTAAAATTCAACAAATTACCAAGTTATAGCCTTTTTTTTTGCAAAAAAATTAAAGAAATTTCCACTGTAGAGGCTATTTACATGATGTATATATTATATTTAATGTTTTTACGGCAATATGATGTGGGTTGAGCCATGGGCTATTTGTGATTGCTTCACCATTGTCAAGATCCAAGAGTGAGTGTGAGATAAAGAATGACATGGAGCACGATGCTCTTAAGAATTCAGAATATATGGAGTAACAAATTGTTTATTTTCTTTAGTTTCACCATTAATTGATTTCAAGTTTATATTAGAAGAAATAAATAAAATAAGTGGTCTTTATAAGGATGGAATATGGTGTGCTTCATCACTTCAATTGACTCTCTCATGGTTTTCAAATTAAACTTTTTCACATTAGCAAGTATTTTAACATTTATTTCAATTTAATATATTTTAACCTTATGATTATTTTATATAAGAGCAAGGATAAGTCTGTTTTCTATTTCTGAACTATTATCTCATGGATCATACATATATTTGATACAATAAATAACATCCATGATAGATTAACCATAAGATATCTCAGAACGCCACTGTATTATTATAATGCAGTATTTATCAATAGAAAATTGCTAAAATTCAATTTACAAATACTATATTTCTTACACTGCTGCAGAAAAAAATGTGCTCATAATTAAAACGATGGCGTTTTTTGCCTCTTTGAAACCTTAAATGAATAGAGCATTACAATGCTAATGTTGATTTTATACCTTTTTCTCATTACACATATTATGGATGTGTGTTCAAGAATGCAAACTCAGATGGGGTGCTTACCAACAAAACCTTTCCAGTACAAACAATTTGTTGGCTTTTTACTTCAAATTTTAAAATCAATAAACACCATGACCTTCCTTCTCAGTTGCCTAAAAGTTCCTAACTGAAATATCTACTGAAATTTCTTGAAGATAGAATGAATAACTTTTTAACAGATATTTACAATCTTGACAGATAAAATTAAATTACGATGTTAATTCCCAGAAGCTTGCAGATTCACCAGTTAATATAGTTGTTGATGGCCAAAAAGTTTTAAGAAGCCCCTAATTGCCAACCCAGGCTGTTATCAATGATGAAATTTTTATTTAGATATAATTTCAGATTATCTTCAAATGATGGAAGGTTATGTGATTTAGAAAAAAAACTGTCTAATTTTAAATTAAACTTTGTTGGACTTACGATATTAGAAAAAACAGTTAAAAGACAATTAATGGATTTTAAAAAGTGGGGTTTTTTTATAAATAGAAAAACGGTAAACAATATTATGAGGACTGTCGGTTGATCACAGAGAGTATTACAATTAGTTATTTAACTTAATGGAAATTACCAAGTGCAGATGAGTTAAGTTTATTCTCTAACAAGTTCTCATTGTGAGGAAGAATTAGAGATTTTTAAATAGATGTATAAAAGACTTTGGATCAGATCAAATTACAATTAAAAATTGTCATGGAAGATTTTAATGCTACAATTGATGAACGATTGATAGATGAATGTGATGTGGTAAAATTTGGACACTGAATTGTCAATTTTTTAGAAAAACAAACCATATATTATGAGTTGCTTCTTTGCCAAAAATGCTAAAGAAATACGGACATAGAAGCATCCAAATGAAAGTACAGCAGTATTAGATTGTATTATGAGCGATAGAAAATTAGCTTTTCAAAATTATAATGTTCCTAATAAATTTAACATCGGAAATTAGACTATTATTCAAAACTATAGCATTAGTGTGAGTATGAAAATGATTAATTTTAGATGACATAGTTTGTTTAGATTAATATAAATAAAATTTTTCAAAATAGTTTTAAAATACTTAATATCACAGCTATCTGTATATTGTACTACTAATTGTTAAACCAAATTTTGCAATGAGATTTTAATTATTTAAAAATAATAAATATGTTAAGACATATTTAAAATTTTATTTGATTCCAAACAAGAAATCTCTTTAAGTTTTAAGTTATGACTTGTAATCCAATAATATGAATTCTGGTTTGCTGATACATTTATTGATTTATATATGTTGCAGAAAGGTATATGTGCAAATTGAAGGGTTGTCTTATATATTTTACGAGAAAGAATATTTTCATTTCATTAACTTTTATGAGAGAAATTCTGTTATAAGAGAATTATATTTTCAGAAGTCAGTCTTCAACCAAAATAATGTTTTTATACCATAACTATCATTATGTATAAATAAAGATATTAATAAGGCTGAATATCACATGAATAGCACTTTTATTTCTTAATTAATTGCAATGACTTGTGCAAACTTGTGTAATCTTTAATACAGTTACATGATAATATTTTACTATGTGTTCTTAAAATGGTCCTTAGCATGTGCTTTTGGAGAGACAAATATGTTTATGTTATTTTATTAGAAAATTTTAAAAATATTGTAATACCTAATCAAATGTTATTCTATAGATTTGAAACTTAATTTACTTGTCATTGTATTTCTATGTGTAGCCATGAGATTTTACCAGTTCACTCTCATAAACTAGCATAATATGTTAATCAAGCTGGCGCTGTACTTAAATTTATATGGATCTGATTAATTTAGATTTAAATTAAGTAATTTATTCCGTTTCCAAGTATTTTGGTTCATTTCCAGAATATATATATATATATTGTGACCGTCTGGTTTGGCACCAGAAATAGTCATTATAGTAGTGTGGTAGTATATCAGTAATATCTGATATAATCCTTTTTTAAAAAAAATGAAATAACGTGAAATTTTTAAAATTTTTTTTTTGACTTAAAACTGTAATTAAAAGTAAGTGTAGGTGTAATTAAAAATTTTTTTAAATGTTTAGTATCTTATTTTAGGGTATAATCAATGATAGAATAGGGGGGTAGCTTGTTATATGCATAATCAGTACGATTGAAGTTGATGCTTACTTGTTTTATTTGTTCATAAAGCAGTATTCAGATTTGTTAGAATGATTTTCTAGTTCATTTGTTTTATACATTTTAATTTATAGCATGAACAGTAAAATATGTTTCACTCATCATCATTCACATTGTCATTTCAGTCATATTAGGGTAATACCTATAGCATATTACTATTGAATATTCATGCATTATCCAACTTCATTTTTCATTCATGTTTCATTAAACCATTAAATATCCCACATCACATTCAAATATTTAATTTTATAAATAATAGTACAAAAAACTAGCTAAATTACATTTTAAATAAATCAATGGATTATGGACTGGTGGATTACTGGTGGATTATTTAATGACAAATACTGTAAAATATTTTATTTATTAAAACAATTGTCATCAGTTTTATTCTACCACTTTTAAAAAATATTTAATTATTAGTTCAATATTTTTTTTTTATTTATTTAAAAGACGAAATATTTTTTTTTATCTCTCTATTTTTTTTTTTTACTTTCACAAGTTTTGCATATATTAAGTAAGTTTGCAGGGGGAGGAGCAGACAGACAATTTTTTTCTGGTGATGTCAAATATTGTAAATGATTGGAAGAGAAAAATGTGATGTAATTATTATTAAAAAAATTTATAAGAGGGCAATCATAATTACTTTTAGAGGGCAATTATAACCAACTAAGGACAATTACAACTAAGTTTTATTTAACAAAGTTTAATAGTACAATTATTTTTCCTCTTCCAAAGTTCGAGTTGAATATTTAAAATACAGTATTTGTTTACGAAAATGTGTGCTTAAAACCACTAGAAGATACGTCAATTTTGTTCTCAGCTGATTGTTTGAATTTTCCCACCATTATGCTAAAGTACATGTAAGTGTTATATTATATTATTCAAGATAAATTGTTATTATTTAAGAAAATGGGAATGCATGATAGGACTGTAAAATTATTTCATTTAAATTTAAACTTAACAGGAAAGAATAGAAGAATGTTTGTTTATTTTCTAACAATTAATTTCTTAAGTTTTAATCATATTATGAATGGAATAACTGCAATGTGCATCGTCGTTTATATGTGGAAAAAGTGTGAACTTTTATTGAACATTTCCAGAACTTTATTAAATAAATTTCATGCTAAGTATAAAAGAAAATTTTAAAATATACACAAAAATTGTGTAATTTTATCGTCATATTTATTGGAATAGTGGATATTTATTTCTACTTTTACCTATTGAAGAAAATAAAGATTAAATGTGCAAAAAAGTGGACTATTGATATTTACATGTTTCCTAAAACTAATAAGAGAAATAAATTATAAAATGGATAAATTTATATATCTTCACTTTATTAAATGCATTTTAAATTCTATGAATGAAATATGAAATATTACTTTATACGTCGTGAAATGTGCATTGCCTAATTAATGTTTCCTTATACCTAGTGTCAACAGGAATTCATAGCTAACAGCTAGAACATTGAATCTGTTATTTTAAATTAAAAGTAACTTTTTTTCTGCAGAAATGTGCTGTTTTTGTGTCAATGTTTATCTTTGTGTGTTATAATTATTATCCTTATTATTTATTTGGAGACATGACAAGGAAAGTCATGTAAAAACTATTTATAAACTTTTCGTTTCATTTGGAAAGAAAAAAAAGAAGAGAACTTTATTTTAGTTAATAGTATTTAGATAGTTAGTATTAGTTAAAATATGTTTTATTATGTATTATTATATTTTGTCTACTAGAACATCCCAGTAAATGTATGATAATGGAAAATCATACATTTTAATATGAATTTTGGATTGTGTGTTAGTAACACATGCATATGATAAAACGAATGGAAGAATCCATTATAGTTCAATAGGGGTGAATAATTATTTTAAAAGAATTCATTATATTAAATGTTACCGTATATTTTTTTATATAAATTAGAAAACCATTATTTTCAATAATTATTTCATCTATAATATACAATTTTTATTATTTATCTAGGTTCAATTTTACTACAGATTTGTGCCAAAACCAATGCATTAAAAAATTATTTTGTCTTGCTTTGTCTACAGTAATTATTACTTTGTTTTCCAACCATTCTTATAACATTACCAAGTCCTAAATATTGTCAGATATGAGATATTTATTCTTTGTTAATTCTAGCAGTAATAATTAATATTTTAATAGTAATTCTTTGCTTACTGCAATTTTAAATGGTCTGTGTATCATTATGCTTATACATGTGTGTGTCCATTATTAAACTTATTTATAATTATATGTAATTGCAAGTAAAAATGATTTAATATCAATCGGATTCGGAGGAAAGGGGATGATCAATCATTTTGAAGGATTAGAAAGTTATTTAAGTGAGAATTATTATTTCTTTGTTATATCTGAATGAAAAGTATTTTTGTGGCTATATGCTATAAAATTCACAATGTTTTATAATATTTTATGGGATTGAGTCAGTGTCTTTGTTATTTGAATATTTATTATGGGTAGTTTGCCCAGTGTAGTGTAGTGTATGGGATCGAGTAATCCCTTTCTTATCCATGTATTGTAGTATTTTGATAGAAGTGGATTGAGTCCTCCTTTTATATTTGATATGACAAATTAAATGCATATGAAGCTAGATATGTTATCTCCCTGATTTTCATTTGGTGATGAATTATTCCATGAGTTATTTAGTCTTAAAGATAGACTTGGGAGTTATTGTTGTATTTACCTGATTTGAATTTATAGAAATCTTTTATCCCATGTGTATATTGGTAGTTTTCCAGCTCATGATATAGCCAAGTGTTTGATAGTTTATGGATAAAAAAGAAGAATAAAAGGAGAGTATAGTGTCTTATAAAACAGCTGTATTGTAATTAATAAATAAAGATTGATTGGTCTTCACTTTCGTCCATATTATGATTATATTGGAATATCATAAGCAAACTGATTAGATTGATTAACATTAATTATTTATTTTAGTTGACACACAGCATAATACAGATTCATGCACGAATTGTTAATTTTGAGATATAAAAAAATTCAGTATTAATGTATAACTTTACTCAACATTTTAAAACATTTTGTAGTAATCATTTAGCCTTCATCTCATTGATTTTTATCATTTAATCATAATTTTCATAAACAATCAAGCAAAAATAGGACAGAGTTAATGAATACAATGATTTACTTTATTTTGGAAAAGCAGAACCTAGTTATTCAATAGAATACTTTACTTCAAAATTACAAAGAAAAATATATTTAATTAATAGAAGTATTTATTTTCTTTGGTAAGATAGTCCAATATTATTCCTAGTTTTAAATCCCCTTATTTTAATTTTAGTTAAGATACCTTTAAAGTAAAATGCAGAATCCTAATTTATTCAGTGTAATTAGAATATTAATATATGTTGTTGTCATAAATTTTAATTGGTAAATGAATGTTATCAAGCAAAAATGCTGAATATAAGATAATTTAGTAATCAGTTACTAGAAGTGTAAGGTCATATTTTTTTTCATTTTTGTATAAGTCTATCAGAAATCACTGATAGCTAGAAAGTGATTTTTTTTATAGTAAATGATATGGATTTATTTAGCTCATTTAATGTTAAAAAATGAAAATGTTTTACCAATCTATCAGAATGCTCTGATAAATGAAATGTAGTAGATGTAAAAGGTTAAGAGATTATGTGGTATTATTTATCCTTGTATCAACTGTAACTAATGATACTAAATCCCTTTGAATTGTGTTCATACCAATGAAAGAAAAAGTAAATGTTTGTTTAACTATTTTTCTATTTGATCAATAAATATTTTGTTATTTAAATTTGTAATTAGAGTTTCTTCTCTTGCATTCATTCGTGTTCCACCCTTCCACACTTCCACACATAATTACACATTTATTTTATTTAATATGATATGATTGCATTTTTATTTAATTATGATAAATCTCTAGATATGATAATATTGATTTCCTTGATTCAAACACTATATGAGATGCCAATTATCTACCGATCATTTAAAAGGGTTTGTTATTTAATAATTGTTTAGATGCTGAGTTGAAATCAAAATGTACCCGATTTCTTTCATTATCTAACTGCAAGTATTTAATTAAGGTATTGTTTGGTTTGTAATATTATTTTCATAGTGTTAAGTAATAATATTGAGATATAGAAGTGTTAGATCAAGCCATACAATAAGTTAATTCCCTGAGATCTTCAATTTTAATTCAGATTAGATACTAAATTTAACCAGATTAGATTAGTGATTAGTTAAAATTTAGTAATGATAGGTTTAGTTTGAGTTTAGATCTGGTGAGTTATACATTACAATTTCTGAAATATTATTTTTTTTTTATTTTAGTTATTAGTTTAATTATATAATATGGTAGAGGTTGTTCAGTGCATATGGATGATGGGAGGAGACGAAATATAGAGTATTATTAGTTAATTTTAGCTGGTAGAATTTTACCAATTTAATTTTTGTTTAGCATAGAACTTGATAGATGTTTATTTCTATTAGCTATAATATTTTCTCACACATCTAATGTACATTGTACACCTCATACACCTCTGTATCCCTCAACTGAGTTAATTTTAGATGAAAATTTTAATTAAGAGCCTCATGAGTAAATTTAGGATAAAGTTAGATTAATAATTTATTCTATGATCCATAGAATTGGCACCCCCAGGTAATTGTTAGTGTTGGTGATAGGTATGAGGGGTTACAATATATATACGATAAACAAAAACAAGTTAAAAAATTTTTAACCTGCTTATAGCTTACATTTTATGATCAAAGATGATGCTTTACCAATAGCTCTCCAGCTTTGTTTACAAAAAATGCAGAGAGAGAATCAAAATTTCAATATCTCTTTCAAATTGTCCCCACCTTTAAACCATGGTTTCAAGCTAATTGGCTTTCATCAGTAAAGGGTAGAGGGACTAGAAACTAGATCTAAAACCCCAACTCTACTGAACAGCATATATGTAAACTGTTCCTATCAGCTTGAAAGCAGGAATTTTTTAGATAAGTAAATATCCTAAAATCCAGCTAAACAAACTAAATAGCTATATGGGTCTGAAATCAGTTCAGTTTCTCCACATAGTAGAAAGGTTCTGCAATCTATATCATTGCTAAAACCTTCAAAGGTGCATTTATGATAAACAAAAACAAGTTTAAAAAATTTTTTAACCTGCTTATAGCTTGCATTTTATGATCACAGATGGAGCTTTACCAATAGCTCTCAAGCTTTGTTTACAAAAAATGCTGAGAGAGAATCGAAATTTCAATATCTCTTTCAAATTGTCCCCATCTTTAAACCATGGTTTCAAGCTAATTGGCTTTCATCAGTAAACAAAGCTTGAGAGCTATTGGTAAAGCTCCATCTGTGATCATAAAATGCAAGCTATAAGCAGGTTAAAAAATTTTTAACTTGTTTTTGTTTATCATAAATGCACCTTTGAAGGTTTTAGCAATGATATAGATGGCAGAACTTTTCTACTATGTGGAGAAACTGAACTGATTTCAGAACCATATAGCTATCTAGTTTGTTTAGCTGGATTTTAGGATATTTACATATCTAAAAAATTCCTGCTTTCAAGCTGATAGGAACAGTTTACATATATGCTGTTCAGTAGAGTTGGGATTTTAGATCTAGTTCCTAGTCCCCCTACCCTTTACTGATGGAAGCCAATTAGCTTGAAACCATGGTTTAAAGGTGGGGACAATTTGAAAGAGATATTGAAATTTCGATTCTCTCTCAACATTTTTTGTAAACAAAGCTTGAGAGCTATTGGTAAAGCTCCATCTGTGATTATATATATATATATATATATATATATATATATATATATATATATATATATATATATATATATATATATATATATATATATATCCAAATGCATGCTCACTTATAAATATTGTCTAATTTAATAACAAACAATATACATCATATATTATATGTCTTAACATCACTGGCTGTATACTACTGATAAAATATTTTCTATATAAGGCACCAAAAGTCATATATTCTATAATAAACATTAATATCAATTTCAAGAAAATTGTCAAAAATTAAACATAACGACATAAGTCAATATTAATGAGAATGGATGTTAAAAAATCTACTCATAATTTCATGAATATTATAATTGTTATAACAATTTTTATAGCCTTTGATGATCTATGAATAAATACAGTTCAGATAAAGTAATCATTATGTTATCTTAACAGGAGATATGAAACAATCAGTTATAAATTACAATAAGTTCTGCCAGTATTTATTTTATTGTTATATAATAAATCTATACAGTCATAAAATATTCAATGCTAAAATGAATGTTCTCACAGGTAAAAGTTGTTTTAAAAAACATGTTTTTGAGAGCAACTATATTTAATAAAATAATATTAAAATAAATATACCTGACTATTGGGCAAAGATAATACTTGTTCTCAACTAGATGAAAATACAGTAATAATCATGGTGTTGGTGAGTAATTCAACTTATATTAGACAATATTTTTCATATTCGTTGTATGAAAAAACACTTCCAAATATCCATGTTTGTTAATGGAATTTGTTTTTTTAAAATACTTCTATAGCCTTCTTAAATGATAAGAACAATAGACAAGATTGGAAAGGCATATGCCATTAACAACTCTATTGACCAAAAGATTAATAACATTCTGATAAAACTTAAGATGTAATCCCTCTAGAGTCCCAAACAGTCTGGAAGATTTCATGTGACAGGAGCTTAAGTATATACATAGGAAATAACAAACTAACATATAGTTACTAGAAGAAATGAACATGTTAAATGAGTGGAAAAAATTTCAATATCTTCAGCACTTGTTTTTCCTGTTTTGGACACTTTCTCTCACATCTTCTCAAATTACGATCATATCCATACATAATAAGTATAACCAAAGAATATTTAGAAATGCTATAGAAATATTTAAAAAACAAATTATATTAACAAACATGATGAAACAATATAATTGCCAAGTATTTGGCAGAGTTTCTTCACACAAATGAATATCAAAATTACGACCAAATTCAAGTCAAACTGTTCAACAACCATGTGATACAATTGTCTCTGATACAACCATGTGATTATAAATACATTTTTACTCAGTTGCTTATATTCACTTTAATATTATTTTATTAAACACCAGTTGCTCTCAAAAACATGATTTATAAAAAATATATTTTTTTTATATCTGACTTATTATTTTTATAAATGGAAATCAAATTAGTAATCATAAAAAATTCTTATGTTGTTTTGACATGTTTATGATCCATAGTATATGTTAATGATCAAATAAGAAAGGCAGTTGATAAAGAATGGATTAAATGTAGAAGCTAACTCTACACTAATGACTCATTTTCAACAGAAATGTAAGAATTTTTGTATATTTTAATATTAATAATTATTCCAATATTATATTAATGGCAATAACTTTTATAATAGATAATTTATAATAAGTATAGGTATAATAAGTCACATACTAACCCAGAATGGACTTCAATTTTTGCACATCAAAAAATATCTGGATACGAGTTTGAGCCCGACTCTGCGAAATTAATTTGTACTGAAACAGGATGTTAAAAGTAATGTAAAGCAGGCTTATTTCATAGCAAAAGACTCCTTCGCCATTAATCGTAAAGAAGCATGTTTTGCTATATCAAAAAGATGGGCTAATTGACTCATTTGCATAGAGTTTGCATATTATACCATATAGAATTATTCCAAATAATGAGTCATAACGGGCTATATTATGAGAAACACATTTTCTCGAAAGCGCTAAGCTATTTTAATTCATTAATTGCTATTAATTTATACAGCTTTACATTATAAATGTGTCAGCGCTATTTAATATTATCATAATAAGATAAAATAGAAAGTTAGGGAATTCAATCCATATTATTAAGCTCTGTGTGAATTTAGTAGGGCTCAATTAAAATAAACGGTTATCAAAATAGTTTCATAACTACATTTGAATCATATATATAAATAAATTTTTAATTTATATGTAATACCAATCTTTTCCATTTAACAGCCAGTTACATCGTATTCTATTAATACATTGTACAGGCTTAAACCTGCATTTATATATGTAATATATGCAGGATTCAAACTCAGACTTTCACAAGATCCACTATTCTCAGTGCCATCTCATATTGCTGACCCACCTGATCACACACATGTTGAAAAGATAAATAATCATCAATATACGTATTTCATGCTAAACCAACAATCATCAGTTGGTCTAGATTACTATCCTCACACATATATATATATATATATATATATATATATATATATATATATATATATATATATATATATATATATATATATATATATATAAACAGTGCTTAGCTTATATTAAGATAGCCAATCTTCATATTTTAATGGACAGGCTCCAAACTATTCCACAACTCTTCAGCCTTCCATTTCATTGAAAATCTGATGATGGAACGTTCAAAGCTCTTATTAGTGCCAAGGTTGTCATTCTACCCATGTCGACATATTAGTCATTCTGACCCCTCATGTACAAAAAAATAATCCATTTATACATACATATGCCAGAGATGGGCAGACCTATTACACACTATTTATATAAATTAATACATTGTACATGCTTAAACCTGCATTTATATATGTAATATATGCTGTATTCTATTGTACATTCTTTGTTTTACGTATATTCTTCTTATCATTTTATATCCAGTTATTTGTTACTAATCATTACCATATTTATTTGAAGTTATTCCCCGAAAAAATATATATTTGTTAAAGTGAATTGGCATTTTGTTGAATATTTAAAAATGGCAGAGGAGAAAAATCTTATTCCAAAATTTGTTTCAGCACAAACAAATTTTAGTAAATTACATTCATTTATTGGGAGGTTGTAATGCAAAAATTGTATTACTTTCTTGTTTATCAAAGTTTTATCATAATGAATTTTTAAATGAACTGCTATTTTGTTATGCACTGCGAGTAATATATATATATATATATATATATAATTCAATCTGTTGGATTTTCTAAAATAAGGTAGCAAATACTCTGATGAAATTTAAAGAATTTACATCGGTCAAATTACATTTAAGCTTACATAATTCAATTGTTGCTAATTCTATTCTCATCTGATAGAATGAAAATACACACAGAATAGGTACTTTTTTAAAATTATTTTTAGCTTTATTATTGCTTAGCATGGTTTCAATATATTTTTACTATATCATACACACAGAAAAATTAATTTTTTTAATAATATTTAGTTTTATTACTACCTAGCATGCTTTAAATATATTTTTATTATTTATAGTAAAATATATATTTAAAGCATGTTATGCAGTAATAAATCTAAATATTATTTAAAAAACTATCTTTCCTATGTGCATTTTCATTTTATCAGATATATCTAAGCTTAAACATTTAATGTACCAAAATTAATGAGGCTATTAGAAAAAAGGTTAATAGAAACTGTACATATGTCATTTTAGATATTTATAAAGATGATTAGATCTTAATGAAGATAATATAACAAAATTTAAGATAAAAATAATGAAATGGTTAATTAAACGAACATCATTGAGAGTCGCTTGGTGCTAATGAAGGCAAGTTTAATGTTTTAAAAATGTAAAACGTTTGTGTAAAAAGTAACTTCCTAAGAGCAACAAAGAAAGGAAGAACTTATTTTAGACTAATTTGTTAATTTGAAAATGAAGAAATAAAAACATTCAAAGTAAATTTAACGCAAACAAAGTTGAAAGTAGAAATTTCTCTTCATTACAAAGAAAAAGATAACATAGAAAAAAAGTAATGTATTTGCATTTGGAACACAGAAAATATATAGGATGTGGAAACGAGGCACATCTTAACATTCAAACGACGAGACGCATTAAATTTTAGAAAAAGTTTTAAACCTGAGATGATAGAGTAAAATAAAGTAACTAATATCTAACCATCACTGATGGTGGCCAATTTAGTGCCGGATCAAGTAATTTATTTCCTTAGTTGCCCTAATTAATTTTGCGTATAGAACATATCATATACAAATATGGCATAGAAAGAAAAGTATCATTCACCTTTTGGCAGGGTATTAAGAAAGTGATTTGGACTTTATTTTATAAGATATTTTAACAGAAACTAATACTGCAGCATGGTTTATGGTCAAAAATAATTATCTCATATTTGAATCTTTCTTATAATCATAACAGGCGCTAACTACATAGAAATATTTTTGAACACAAAAACTCAGATTGTGTACTTAATGTTAAAAAAATCAATTATTAAAATAATAATCAAGAAAATACAAAATTTGACTTACATTTGAGGTTTTTTTTTCTATGGTCTACATAAGCTGAAATGATAAATATTACTGATAGCAGAAGAGAGGAACAGGTAATGGCAGCTAGGATAGGAGTAGCATAAAAGGTTGGTGATGAATCCAATTCTAAAAATTAATGCAAAAGGTATTAAATTATTTAATTTAAATTTTATTGGAATAATTTACTTGGAATAATAAAAAAGTCTAATGGCCAGAACATGCAGGACAGAATAATAAACAATTTACTATACTAATAAATAATTTAAAAGTCATTGCTCTCAAAATCCATGAAATGTTTGAATAATTGGAAGTGTCAGAATAAAGTCATGATCCATGCATGACTCTAGAATCAGTCATGTTACTACTGCTCTAAACAATAATGGCAACTAAAAGTTCACAATTTTATTTAATATATAGGGTATATGAGCACAGACTTTTACACGACCCACCACTCTCCACACTATCTCATAACACTGATACACTTGAACACATATATGTTGAAAAGATAAATACTTACCAATATATGTATTTCATGCTAAACCAGCAATAATCAGTGGTCCAGATTACCATCTCCACACATATATGCTATAAGTGCTCAGATATATATTAAGACAGACAATCCTCATACTTTAATGGACAGGCTTCAATCTACTTCACACTCCAAATCTTCAACTGTCCATCCAATTGAAAATCTGATGATGAAAGGTTAAAGACCACCCTGAGGCCAAGATTGTTGTCACACCCATGTTGACCTATGCTCAGTCTGGCCCCTCATGTACAGGACATAATCCATTTTTACATATACAAGGGATGGCCACCCTGAGTCCAAGATTGTTATCACACCCATGTTGACCAAAGGTCAATCTGACCCCTCATGTACAGGACATAATCCATTTTTAAATATACAAGGGATGGGCAGACATCTCTAGTATGTAATAACTGAAACACACAGGTCCCTTGTACAAAAAAAAAAAAAAAAAGAAAAAAAATGATCAATATATAGGTTTTTTGTATCACCTGGTTGTTTGATGCAAAGTCTAAACACTATTAGTATTGATACAGTCAAGTTCGTTTTTTTTTTCAAATTCATCAATTGATCATGATATTATTGAATACAGGTCAGCATTTTTACATATTCTTTAAAATTGTAATTTTTTAAAACAAAAATAATAATACACTTGTTTATCTTCAATGTAATTTTTATGAACAATACATTTTAAAATATCAAATATCACCTATACAATATCTGCAATTTTAAAATCAATACATGCAAATATATTCCGACACATGAAAATGTAATCTGTTTTTTATACTTTATTAAGTACAAAAAAGGAAAGTTACTTTGTCTATTAGAACATTATATAGTGACCTTTAGAATAGGATTTCCAAAACAGACTATGTGATATTGTTAAAATAATAGGAAATATCAAATTAAAAATATTATTTTTTAAAATAAAGTCAGAAAAGACACCAATTGCCAAATTTAATAATTAATAATCATATAAAGAATAAAACAAATGATTAAAAAATTATTTATATACTAAAATCCATAGCATAATCAGATGGTAAAATATATAAAGACAGACTTAAATAATGTATATATAGAACTAGACATTTATGTATAGATGTAATGTATATTAATGGGATTTATCATTGTACATTTAGATAAATGTAAGCCATAATTTAACCAGTCAACAAACCAATAAAAATTAGCATTCCAATGTAAAATCATCCGATCTGATAATAGTAACTGATTGCTTTGAATATCTATGTTTATGTAAAGATATTCTACATCTAAAAATCTGCAAAAATCTGTTTGTTCAGTCAATCAGTCAGGCAGGTATTCAGCCAGCCAGCCAGCCAGCCAGCCAGCCAGCCATAGATAGATAGAT